>JARPRH010000118.1:355637-367279 GCA_031763665.1 Calameuta haemorrhoidalis | reverse complement strand
CCGTATGATTCGCGCGACCCCGTCGACCTTAATCGGCCGGAAGTGACGTGGTACTCTACTACGAGGCTGCGGGGATACGTAGCTATGGGCCCGTCTGCTACGATTTGATTTTCCACATTGAATCTACCTGCCGTCAGGTATTTAAATTCCTGTTCCCCGTCCAGTCTCCGTCTGATCACGTTGAATTTCAAAAACTAATTCCCTGCATTATCCCAAACTCCCGCAGGTCTTCCATTCGAGTGTCGAACGTGACAGGAGCTTTAAAATTTCCCACGGATTCGAAGAGGCGCGAACTTTCCTCGAGGACTGTACGACTCCGGTCCACCGAATTATCAGACAGTCGTCAGAGCGTCTCTCCTCGTCATACAAGAGAGAGAGGGGGGATCGAGAGTGGCCCTATTTTCTTTTGAAGCACGCAGGGCTGCCACCACTCGATTTAAAACACCCGTCGACAAGAGAACAGTCGCTCCCCACGTACCCAGATTGTCTTCAATCCTTCTAATTGACTCCACGACAAAGCAAAGCGATCTCAGTATCCACTGAGCGTCACAGATAACAAAATTCACGGTAAGAGAAAAGTCCAGAGACCAAGAGAGATGCGCACGCGTATAATTAGAAAAGGCAAAGAATAGAACAGGCGATGGAGTAACAAGAGTCAAGGACTGAATATACCGAAGAGAAGGAAAAAAAAGGCGCAGACGACAGGGCGAAATAGCTCAAGAGAGGATAAGAGAACGAAGAGTCGGAGGGAGGGAGGAGTGAAGAAAGTAGAAGAGGGAACGGGAGAAGAATAGAAAGGAGAGTAAAATCGAGCTGAAAGTAGAGCTCGGGTAGTAGCAAAAGCGTAGAGCTGAGCGAAGGAGAGGAGAGAGAGGAGAGAGAGAAAGAGAGAGAGAAGCATCGGGGATCGATATAGCGTGGGTGGGTGGACGAGCAGAGGCGCAGTAAGGCAGCCGCCAGTCGTGCTGCTGCTGCTCCGGCACTGCTGCTGCTCTGCACCTCCGTGCACTGCGGGCTGGCTGCATCGGCAAAGGCAACCGGCGTCCATACAATTCGGAGTCGGCTTGTCGCACATTAATTTCCCTCCAAATTTCGAACGCGATCGATGTCGGTACACTTTGCGTGAACCCTGTTTTACCGATCGGGCGAACCCACGGTGCAGCCTGAAATACGTCTCTCTTACGTGCGTTTCTTAGTTTCTGCGCGACTCCTCGGGCAGTAAAGGAATTCCAGTCGGGGGGTGGTAAGGACGCCCAGCGGCGTCCTTGGATCCTTCGAGGGGGTGGTGGTGAGAATTGATCCAGGATCTATGCCTTGTTCAAAAATCTTTATCACGGATCTACGTGCATTCGGTCAGTGCATATGGTTCACGTGGTGCGTAAGGATCATCGGTGACTGGTGAACATTTTTCTACGAGTCCTCGTTTGTTTGTCTCGTTTAGCCACGATCACGATTGCGCAAGATCGGTTGGTGGAAAATCAACGAGTGACCTTGGACTGTCGTAACGTATCGTGAATAAAGAGTATCGTAGATGCAGTTGCGATAAGGAGACCAGAGCCCCCCTGACAGCACATGCGGTATATAAATAATTCAAGTGTGGAATTTCGCTATGAAATTTTACACAGGCTCCATCGATCCTCTAATAATATCGTGGATGTTCGCCATGTTTACTCGCTCGTATCATCTCTGAAAAGACTTGGGGCTCCGTGACGTTAGCCGCAAAGCACGCAGCTGGACGTGGGACTAGCTACGCGCGCTTAATAAACGCACCCCGAAACCGATCGTGACCAACACGTTCACCGTATTCTGTCCCACTGGCCTATATTTACTGCACTACGCGAATGCCTATAGACTGTATACATGTATACGTATAATATATAGATATAGCAGCCATGACCTATATACCCTCCCATCGGGTCGCTCTTTCCCATAGGGGTTGCTCCCCGTGCAGGGTGCATCAACGAGGGGTTGACGCATTAAAATTTCTCTTCGCTCTTCAAAAAATCTCTCTCTAGACTATTTCTCGTATTTTTCAATATTATCAGTCGCCGTCGTACTTCGCGTGCATGGAAAAAACAAAAAGTGAAATTATCGTCTTGGAGTTCGTTCTGAAATTTTTTTTGGAAAATTCAAAAAAATTTCTACGATTCCGTAATACGCTCCTATCACGCAGTCAGCTCACACATGGTGATAATTACCGGGACAAGGTTCCTCTTCGTTGGGCAACACCTTCGATTGCGTAATACGTTATACGTAAAACGCACGGAATATGCACGACTGTCGACTATAGGAATTGCACGTAGTCGCGTATGTCTATATTGATCTGACTGTACATATACATATAGATATACAGCTAATGTATAGGTCCTATTCCACAGTCGAATAAGTACGCAATGGGTTACATGCGAGGAGAGACAGGTTTGCCGCGAATTATCAGTGGTTCTTATTACCGACACGACGGCGATCGTTCCGTTCGAAATGTCATACGTCACTCCTGTTTTATGCCTTGAATTATCTGCTTGGTACTGCGCAATTTATTTTCATGTCATTTCGCATACGAGTCGCGTTCGCCAGTCGGAGGAGGTTCCTTGGAATTTCAAAGGTTCCGTAATACCTAACCCGAATTAACTACCGGAAGCCGTATACAGTAAACGGTAAATAGATACGAATCAATAGTCAACACTGTAATATGTGTCAGAGACCTTCCTTGGCATTTGTATAGGGATCCTGGTAGTGCCCGATTGCAGTACTGCCAACTGCACCTGTGGCAGATGTCTGGGGGAAAACTTTTATTCCTGTCGAATGGCATGGTAGAAATATGAGAAAATGTGGCTGACATTTTTTTTTTAATTTTAATTTTCCTTCTTTACCAACCATTGGGTATTCGAAGCTTAGGTACTATGTATTTCTGTGTATACGTAGGTCGACGCTATTTGGGTCGGCCATCTGGTTGTTCCGCTTGTTCCGATGGGTTCCTGTCGGGTTCTCGTGATACTCAGGGACTTTATTTATCGTCGGTCCGATTTCGCATTCCCATATTTTTTCCAGACTGTTTTCATTTCACGGGACGATGGAGGATCTGAAAATATTTGGATACGTGTATTTTGCGTGGAGCTATTTTTAGCCGACGACAGGATAGTTTTTGTTTGAAAATTATTCTTGGTACGGACGGTCAGGTTCTGCTTGGAGATTATGGCTTTTGGAATAATTGTCAAGATGAGTTAAAAAAAAGTGTCGAGTGTCGCCCGCGGGTTCGCAGTGAAAACGGGGGTTGATCTCGGGTCTGCCGTTACTGTGGAAATGAATGTAAAATTCAATTTTTAATATAACCTATAGAAATTTAACATGGAGATGAGTAATTTTTTAAAATATTTTTTTATCAAAGAAAATGGGTCGCGCACGTGTAAAGAAACATTAGTGGGAATTCTCGATGGGTGGTTATAATTTTCAGACGATCCAGTTGGTCCATGAAATTTAATTGCGGGTACAAGTAAGATGCTGTCTATACGTGGCTACTCGATTCCATTGTTTCGGACCGATAACGAGTCACTTTTCACGAGTTTCTTGAAGAATCGATTGACATACGTAGCCAAGCTGTTCCAGTTTCCCGCGGCTGCCTCGAATCCAGTGAAATTGCAATAGATTATTTTTGAACGCGATTCCTTTAGTTTCCTCGTGCCGATTCTCGCGGAACACGCGTTACAGATATTTAGCCACGGTGATTTTAGATTCAAAATAAACGTTCGTAAAGGCATCACGCGGGGTACTGTTAACAAAACATGGATTAAGATTAGATCACTGTGCTGCCAGAATGGATCCTAGACACGGGTCTTTCTTCATAGACAATCAATTCGATCTTTTTGCGTGGGCCTGTAGCTACACTCTGCGAGAATAATTCATGTGGATCATTGTTTGTCGGATTCCGGTTTTCCAGTATCGATCATAGATCGCCGTGCGATGTTTCATCCAAACAAAGAGTGATGACCTCAGGCCTCCGGGTGTGACGTAAGAGCTTTGGGAGGATAGTCGAATATAGGTTTGAGAACACCGTAGAGTGTCGGGTAGTAGGAAGCGGAATGATTCCGCCTTCTGAAATAATGATCCCGCGGAATAGTCCGGTCCAGTCTAGCCGCGAGAGAACAGCCGGCTGGGCGCAGCCAGGGTTCCGCTCTGCAGGAACAGCGCTTATTGTTAGATGTCAGCGACAAAAGTTGCAGTTGGTAGTATGTCCGTTAAATCGCGATTAACTTCACGCTTGAATTTTGTTTTTTAAACATTTTTCTCTGCTCGCTCGTACACTTCGTGGAATGTTCACCAGTCCTGACTTTCGATCTAACCGGAAAGAGGCTGTCGACGAGTCTTGTGCAATTTTCATCAAAGCGTACATTCCTTTTTCGCAGCATGGGAGCATCGGGACTTTTTGCAAAAATATATTTTCGCGAGGCCTGAAATAACGCTGGTAAGAAGATAGCGCGAGGAGCCGGACTCCCGCCGCGTTTTCTTTCGTGTGTTGCAAGAAAAAAGAGAAAGAAGAGGAAGAAAGTGCAGCCGGTGTAAAGAGAGAGAGAGAAAAAGTGCTGTTGGATGAAAGAAGACAGAGACGGACGTATGTAGTGTTAAGCAAGAAAATAAACTCAGTGCAAAAATATAATTGCGAAAGAGATAACCGGTGAACGCGAAGACGCTGTCCAAGTTTCGAAATTCGCGGAAAGACGACTCGCGCGAACTGAGCCAAAAGTGACTTTCGAATTTTCAACGGCTCAAATCGTGCAGCGCGAACTATGACGGTTGACGGGTGTTGAGCAGCGCCACTAGCGGACAGTTGAAGAACTAACGCCATAAGATGACGACTACACACGGCGGCCATGTCTACTATGTGGTCAAAGTGCCGAAGGACGCTCCAGGGTGGGAAAGGTAATACTAGGGGATGATTTAGAGAATTCTTCAATTTCGCCAGATCGTCTCTCGATAGACACGAGAAGATTAGGATTACGACGATCATTAGACCTCTAACGGGTGAACCTACTTGGCTATGGCATAAGGGATGTTGTAGACCCTCGACACTCGGGGTCTACAACCCCTAGATAAGCTGCCAGCACACGGATACACAAACGTGACACAAGGATCCTCTGTGCACGTATAGAAATAGTGTGAAGGCGCGTTCACACAAAAGCGACTCGTCAGCAAGTTTCTATGCCAGCTGTATACATGTGGCACACTGTATATATATACATAGGAATAAGGGGCGATGGGATCGGGGAAAGTTGTCGGTAAGGGGGGGTAGAACGAGGGGGTTGGTTCGTGTAGTTCCAACCACGCGATAGTCCTCGTTAACCTCGTTGAGATATCAACCCCTCCTCCCGCTTCACCCCCCTTCGAGCTTTTAGCGCTAGCCGAGCTTTCCGGTTTTTCGTTTAATTTTTTTTTCATGTCCTTTTTGAATTTAATTGAATGCCACTGAAAAGAGGGATGAAGATGGACAGATGCAATGGGGATGAAAACGCATAGAGGGAAGTCAGGGTGCATCATCCGCTAGGAGAGAAGATCGAGGAATGCAATTTTCTTTGGGAAATATCCAAGAGTCGATGACGTCACGATTTCGTAATATCGAGCACGTTATTAGCCGAGCTGGCCGGCGGCCAACCTTCTCCTCCGCTTCCACCTACTCCTTCGGGAACCTTCTTTTCTCCGTCTTCTGGAGGAGGAAGGATGGCGATTCGAAGGGGTGGGTTGGGGGGCGGGGGGGGATAAATGCTCCTGACGTAAAAAAGTTCCGTGCAAAAGGTACAAAAAAAAATTAAATTTGTCAATAAGAAACCGGAAACTGTGTTCGATACTTTCTTCATTATCGAGAGGATGGATCATTGGAAGACGTCGAAGCGATACTTGGGACTTTTCTGAACTGTGCAAAAAGTAGTAAGACTCGTAGGGGCTGCTGAAGTTGGTTGCTGGATTTAATTTCCTCAGTGGCGCCGAGGATAATTATACCGGGTGGCACGTAAATGAACAGGAAGAGAACCGGGTCCGTAGTCGGTCTCTGCCGTACATCTATAGTCTCCTCCACACGTTGCATACTGGTGCGTCCACACCGTCCACCGATTGGTTCCCAAGCTCCCCACGAGGCACGTAACCTACCAACGCGAGCAGTCATACTTGTTCGTGTGTGCCTGTGATACGCATACGCGCCTATCGGCGTAATTAGGTCCGATTCAATGCCAAAGCTAATGTCACGGTTGTTAAGAGGAAGTTGCGTGACGCAACAGTGCATCCGAGCTAGGATACTATAAAAATTTTTTTCAATGTAAAATTAAAAAATTCTCTATTACCTTTGTTACCCAGGCTGAGTGTTTCTTCGTTTGTTGTTGCAGCACCGATAGCGGCTGGGACAATCCGTTCAGGCCGGACGGCGACCTCTCGAGAGAGGCCGACGAGATAGTCGAGCTGATAAAGGGAGGCAAACCTATAACACCTACTCCTGGACAGAATGCGCCGCCTTTGCCAGGATGCGAAGCCTCGAGCAAAACGCCGAATGGGGAACACGACTCCAGCTCGAGTCCCCTATTGAATTCTGGCGCGAACGCGACTCCCACGCAGCTGGCCAACTCCTCGCCCAGGATCAATCAGGGTAACGGAAATGCTCATAGCACGCCGATCAAAGCCAACGCTTCCGCCAACAGCCAGCAACCCGTAAACGAGAAGGTAAATCGAATGTTGTGTACGTTCGGAAGGAGCGAGAACCTGTGAGCTTGCTGGGTCTCGCGCGTTTACAAGCACCAGGTTGTTAGCACTGAGTCTCCAGCTTGCGAAGCGCGCAGCACGTTGGACATCCGCCCTGAGGCTGCGTCTTCGACGTGGACCAGGCGATGAGACCAGGGATTAATTTCTGATGATCTTGTTCTAATTATCAATCCATCATTGGCAGGTTGGGTCAGCGACGAATGCTGCGACGGTCGAGGTCGGCAGGGTCACTGCTCAGGGTCCTGGCGACGCATCACAGGTCGAACACGTCACCCTGAAGAAGAAGCCAAAGTGCAAGTGCTGCGTTCTTCAGTAACCAGACCAGGTCCATTCTCATTATGATAAATGGATCCGTCCTGGACGTCGCGAAGCTTCGACAGGGCTGGATGCTGTCGAGAGAGGAGGAGAAGGTGCAAGGAGCATACTCGAAGGAACCTCCTGAATCCAGGAGGCGGAAATAGGACTCCCCAGGAGGTCGGGGATCGACTGACTCGAAGGAATTCGTCAATGGGAGAATTAAGAGGAGACGGAAGTCACGATACGTTCTGCGAATCATCCTCCAGGTGGAGAACACGAGGAAATCGTAACGAAGGGCCAATCGCTCCGTCTGCGTCATCCTCAGCAGTTGAGTCGACACGACGAAACACTTTTTTACTTGGTAAAAGGGGAGACGCGAACGTCGTTCACGCTGCTCGCCGGCCCTGACATAGTCGCGTCCTATTCATTTCTACATGCGCATCACCACGCAATCGGTTAGCCGTTCTCCGCTTAGCGAGGGACGAACTTCAACATTGGTATTCCGTCGAATTCGCGCAGCGCGAATGCGAAACGAGACCTCTGAACAGAAGAACGAGAAAGGATCATTAAGAAACGAGGTAAAAAAAATAGAAATGAATATGAAAATGACGAAGCTGGTCGTAACCGTCGTAGTCGTCGTCTTGATGTAACCTGCCGCAAAATCAAAGCACTTTCCGTGTGTACCGTCGGAAAGAAAAATGATCATTCAGGTCGTCGACGCGAGGAAGGAAGACAACGTTGTCCTATTCCCGTGAGAACTGGAGACTCGAGTGAACGTCTGTGTGCGTAGAGACTATGCAGCATCTCCTAGGTGATATACATAATACGAGATGAAGAAAGAAAAAAAAAGATTATTAAAGTATATTGTAGATACAAAATGGTAGCTATATAGCTTATATGCTTTTACTATTAAGATTAATATCATTGCGATTTCTCACGGTCCTGAGACACACACACACATTGATCCTCCGACATACCGGATACCGGCTCGAGATCGTCTCGCAGATGACCTATGACCGGGATGAATGTAAAAAAAGAATCAGGAGGAATAAAATTGATTCTGGATACTTCGTAATTATGCGAACAGAGTCACGCATGGTGGTTGCACATTTTGTGGTAAACATTCAGGATTCAGCAGTGAATTGTAAATAATTTGAATTCTTTTGCGACGCAGAGGTGACGAGTAACGCGAGGGACGCACCTGGATAAAAGGATGAATCGAGTCGATTTAGATGTGACGGTAGAAAAGCGAGGACTAATAAAGACAAAGAAATAACTTCACTCGGAAAGGCTTGTTGGAGTTTTTTAATTTTTTATATTTGGAAACAACCTTTTCATCAGGCGCGTTCCATTCCCAACTGCTGCTAGTGCACAAAGTAATGTAAATCCCATAACTTTAAGTGAAATTATATTGGCTGGCGAGCGTTATGTTGTTCTTCGTTGTGAATCGCCCTTTAAAGTAGTCCAGCATAGTTTAGGGATCCATACACACCCTTTCCAATCTATTTATTTAAAGTTCCTTTATCTTTCTCCGTCAACTTTCTTCGTTTCCACTCACGTTATGTCCTTCGTTCGAATCTGTTACTTTTGTCTTAGATTAAGACCCTCCCTTATTTAAATTCTCTACGGTACATATGTGTATGTATAAATATTATATATATATTTTTTTTTCGAATTCTCAAGCGTCTTTAAGTCTATTGCGTCATAGGTATGTTATCCCGTACCTAAAATCTTGCAGATAAGCATTCGTGGAATAAAACAAAGAGAAATCGAATGAATCCCCCACATGAAAAGTGAAAGAATTGCCATAATCCTGAATATTTACTTTCATCAAAGCGACATTAATTCGTACTGCGAACACAAACTGAAACGTACGCGTTCATGTAATAATGCGTACCGATTAACCAGCCAGGACAGCTTTCTCACTAATTTTAAAAAAAAAAGCGAAGTAAATGTCATCGTGAGTCGAATCCTTCGTGTGACGGGATAATTAAAAAAAAGGTCCTTGTGTACTTTGATAATCTGTGGTTAATCCGAAGAATAAAGGAAAAAATTGTCGCTCGTACGAATTTCGTGCACATGTGTTTCTGCGGCACGCTGGCTAACGAATAAAATAATTCTCACTAGCGATTCTGTAGCGAGACTAACGTTGAGTCCGTCACTTCCGGAGCCAATTGAAAAAGTACATGGTTTGCCTATAGATGAATTTCACCTGTATACACGTTTTCTATGTAACACGTTGGATAACGTTATCGGATATTGTGCGTCCTGAAGAAGGTTTGCATAGGTGTACAGTCGCGAAATTGAAAATTCTGCATTAATACTAGGGCGATGTGATGTAAATTTGCTGTGGAGGGGAGAAGCCTCGAGGAAACCGGAAGTAGGTTGGAAGAGCAATGATAGAGGAGGAGAAGGAAGAAGAGGGTCCTTGAGGACGCGAGAATGTTCAAAGACGAATTATTTTTGAGGAGAGATAAAAATCACGATATTTTGAATGGACGTGTGTATCGAAGAACGAAAATTCATTAAAATGAGCCTTACGTGGCGTAACGAAAACATACGCGAGAACCTGTACTGTGTATAATCCTTTCGAGATGTTCTACCAATCCTTTCCGATTAATCTCATCGATTTATTTTATTGATTTATTGGTTGCCCTTGCGCGAATTCTTCCTTTCGGTCGTTGGATTTATGAAAATTTGAAAATTTTGAGAAAAAATATAATACGATGCCGAGAGCGGGTTGGGACATTCGTAGGAGGGTTATGCTTACGGGATGCTGTGCGCTTTGAAATTAATGCGACGACATTCTCTTTCTTTTTATTTTTTTTTCTCTTTACCGGTACGGATGACATGGCTTTGGATAAATCCTAGCACGTAACTTGTCCTTTAATTGATAATTAATCGGTGGTTAAGTTTTAGAGATAAACTTAATGATTTAACGTTATTATGTTCCAATGAAAGGTATACGTAGATCGTGTGAGAGTGCATGGGCGCATGCGCGTGCGATTGCGAATGAGAGAATGGAAAAGGGAAGATAGGCTGCGAGCGTGAGAAGGAGAACAAAAATGGGATATTGAAAATCCTCTTGAACGTCTGTCCCACGCAACTGTTGACTCTGCTGAGCTTTCAGATATTAAACGAACATTAAATGTCTTGTTAAAAAAAAAAAATAACAGTACCAATAGATTATTGTCCAGAATCCATAAGATCACAGTCCTCTCCAATCTCACAAGATTTTCCCGTCTTCTGCCAAAGCAATGTTTCCTATGTTTAAAATAAATGCCAAAGACGTCCATCGTTATTGCCATTCGAAATTCTACAGCGTTCAATACTTCTTTTTGGTAATCACTTGAATAAATTGGCGATTTTTCAATATTTCCACAAACCACGAAAAGGTAGCAATGAACGTTTACTGAGTTAATATTCATTTCTGACCATAAATCACGGATTACTTACAATACGCACGTGTTTCATAGATTTGTCTAGCCGGATAAAATTTTGAAATGGACACACGAAGAGGACAGTCGAAATTACAATTCGTTGTGACGCGACATCTCTCTTACTGTATTACGTAATGCGGTAATATAGGATGCGTGAGTTGCGTGTCTGAATTCGCTAGAATGGCTCGTGGGACGTAAAGGCAGAGACAGGGATACACAACAAGCCAGGCGCGAACCTTTTAACCTATACCTTTCTCTTAGTAGGAAAGTCCCCTTTAACGAGAATCCGTTTAATACGTGTATATTGTCGTGAGTCGATCTTGGAATAAAATTTTCAATTGAACATCGATAATGCATAGCAGCGACCTCGAACTCCTCTCGAAACTGGGCTGAGCAGCCATTTTAAGTTTTTAGTTCACGTGCCCTTCGTGCCTTTTAACAGATGGCGCATCGATCGTGGCTACCGTCATGTCGCGGAATGTGGGTTCGGTGGATTAGAAATGTCAACACTGTACTCGAACGTAAATAGCAAACGTATCCTATTGGTAGTACGAAGATCGCGACTGATATGATCTACCCCTATAAATGATCCGGAGCCAATTCGATCAATCGTGACGATCATGGCCTTTGGACGATCCTATGGACTTTGCAGACGATAAATTCCAGTGTCAACTTCACGGAGTAACTTTTCTTACCCTTATACGGTCCTTCTCGTCGCCCTTGCTTCCAGCCGATTATTCAATGACATTTATTCTACTTGGAGCAATAACCGATTTAATAAGATGGAATTTAAATGTAAGTCGATTTACAACGGTCACGTCAATTGGATTTTAATGAATGATTCATCGACGCGAACGTCTTCGTTGTGGGGTTACGCGTGGAACATTTATTTTGACAGTTGTCGTCGTTAGGCAAGTACAGAACGTCAATTATTTATACTTTTGAAAATGGCGTCGTAATTCAGACACTCGGATGTTCTATGAGTAATGGATTATCGTCATGAAGATGATTACTGAAAATTATTACACGTCTCGACTTATTTATCGCCGTGCTTCGGTTTTATTGACGGTATCGCACGGCGATAACCGTATGGTTTCTATTAGTCAAGAGACTGAAGAAATCTTTTCACGTGCGAAAATGTCAACCGTCATTTGGCATCGAGTGCTG
>JARPRH010000118.1:327014-341935 GCA_031763665.1 Calameuta haemorrhoidalis | reverse complement strand
CCTTGGCCGGGAATGATGAGGACTCTCTTTGGGAATCACGAGCGTTTTCAGAATACTTATTTCGATCGGTTTCATGGGTATTATTGTACAGGCGATGGTAAGTGTCATTGGTTTGCTTATTTGGATACATTTCGGAAATTATTTCCAGCATATTTAGCATCTTTACCCAGCTCTTCTTCGATTCTAAGTATTTGATTGTACTTGGCGTTTCTCTCGCTTCTGCACGGTGCACCAGCCTTAAATTGCTTGACTGAAAGGCCAACAGCAAGATCAGCTACGAAGGTGTCTTCCGTTTCTCCATAACCAGCAGTAACCATGCTGCTCCATCCGCTTATTTTCGCTATTTTATGACAATTAATGGCTTCGGTTATCGTACCAACTTGCGAAAGTCTTATCAGAAGACAGTTGGCTGATCTTCTTTCTATGGCTTCTTGAACACGCTCGATATTCATCGCCGTCAGATCGTCAGCAACGATCTGGATCGGTTGATTACTCAACATGGGCCAGCCTTCCCAATCTTCCTGATCGAATGGATCTTCGATCGACACGATCATTGGGAAATCTGTGAGATACTCGATGTACTGATCCTTCAGTGCTTCGGCCTCAAGGTAATCGTCAGGATCAGAGTCTTCGGTCTTGAACGCCATATCGTATTGACCTGAATACAAAGAAACTTTATCATTTGTTTGTTCTATCAGGCTATTTTTAATTATGACATCTCACCATCTTTGCAGAACGACGTAGCTGCCATATCTAAGGCGATTTTGATCTTCCCATCGTAACCAGCTGCTTTAATCGCTTCGTTCATCAAGTTCAGAACTTCCTTATCATCTTCTAGCTCTGGAACAAAGGCTCCTTCGTCGTTGACTGAAAGTGGAGTTTTGGTGTCTTGCTGTTCAGCGATTCTTTTCTCAATGGTGCGATAGACCTCTGTCCCCATTTTCATAGCATCGGCAAAGCTCTCCGCACCTTGAGAATTTTGAATTTTTTTTTTATACCAATTGACACTCATGAAATGCTGTATATGCTTCTGGTAGTACTACCTGTGGGCATGATCATAAATTCCTGACAGGGTAAAGAATTGGGTGCGGCTTTTCCGCCGCTGATCACATTGAAAGCTGGCACAGGAATATAAAGTTCGCCATTATCTGCCAATTCAGCGATATATTTGTAAAGAGGCAAGCCTTTTTTAGCTGCTCCGGCTTTGCAACAAGCTGTGGAGACTGCCAAGATGGCGTTCGCTCCCAGCTTGGACTTGTTCTCCGTCCCATCTAATCTGATCATCAGGTTGTCGATTTCCTGCTGCTGGCAGACTTCAAATTTCGTTTTGATGATTTCCGGTCCGATGATATTGTTCACCATGTCCACGGCTTTAAAGACTGAACGTCCGTTATACGCTGCTTCGTTTCCATCTCTTAGCTCGACGGCTTCGTTTGGATTTGGGGATAAAGTGCAAGGAACTGATGATCTCAGAAGACCGATATCCGTTATCAGGTCGACCTCCAGTGTGGGGTCACCACGAGAATCGAAAATCTGTCTCGCTTTGACTTTCTGAATTGGCATTTCTAGGTTATAATTTCTGAATATGAATACTGATATACCATTGATTTTGTATAATTTGAAAATGAACGAAATTATCGATAGACTGTCAAATGACAGTCGGCACAAATTTTAAAAAAAATTTTGTTTCCAGGTGCCAAACGTGACGCCGATGGTTACCTTTGGGTAACCGGACGTATCGATGACATGTTGAACGTGTCTGGTCACTTGATGTCAACAGCGGAAGTTGAAAGTGTCTTGACAGAACACGAATCCGTAGCTGAAGCTGCTGTAGTGAGTAAACCTCACTCAGTAAAGGGTCAATGCCTTTACTGTTTCATAACGCCCAACGAAGGACACGTTTTCAATAAGCAGCTGCAGGATGAGCTCAAGAAGAAAGGTAAAATCTAGATCTTCAGATTATATATTTTTTGATTTTTATAATAACGATATAAAATTTCGTATCACAGTGCGCGAGAGGATTGGCGCCTTCGCTCAACCGGATGTGATCCAGCATGCTCCAGGTTTACCGAAGACGAGGTCGGGCAAGATCATGCGGCGCATTCTCAGGAAGATTGCAGTGGGCGACAAAAATGTCGGCGACATATCAACACTGGCTGACGAGGCGGTAGTGGATTTATTATTCCAGCTGAGGCCCTAAATCCAACTTAGAATATTCTCTAGTCTTACGGTACCGCACAGCCACATCCGGTAGCAGAATATTCGCGCTTTCGTAGATGCGGAAGGCGACCTGGTCACTTTGCACAATTTTACGTATATTATTTAATTATAACCGGAGGTGAATTTGAAGAGGGCGGAAGTGACTGTTGCTGTTGCGGTAGCAGAATATTCGTGCTTTCATAGATGCGGAAGGCGACCTGGTCACTTTGCACCATTTTACATATATTATTTAATTATAACCGAAGGTGAATTTCAAGAGGGCAGAATTGACTGTTGCTGTTATTTTAGAGAAAATCCACACGGGCTGGACCTTGTTTTAATTTATCTTATGATTAGAAGTAACAATACATGGGATCTCCTGGTCGTAATTTTTTTTTTAAATAAGCAATGAGTGAACGAATTACGGTTTTTGGGCATGTTCACTTTCTGTCATCATTTTCGTTTTGTCATCATTCATATTTCATACATGCACACTTGGTGAGCAAAGCCAAGGGAAAGGGCGAAGTACTAATATAAAATTAAAATGAAATGGTGGGTACAAAAATAAGGAGAAAAAAAAACCGTCCTTCACGGTCGATTTTACACGCTTGTTGCGTCGTTACGCATAAAGACGATATTAAATTCGCAACGAAAGTACACTCGTATACTTTAGATGATTTTATTTTCATGCAAGCAAATCCGTTCGTTTGCCATACGAGTACTTTAAGTGTCCACGTATACGTAGGTGTAGATTCGCGTTTGCTAATTGACCGTCTTCTGTATATAGAATGTAATGGCGAACAACACTAATCTAGCGTCGCGATTCTACTAGTTATTTATAATTGAATTGAACGTTAAAAATAGCAAAATTGATTAGATTATCCGACTAGTGTCCATGAGATTTTATTTTCCTGCTATCGCTACTAGCGACTGAGGATTTTAAGGTCGAAACGGAGAAATCATGGTAATGGAAAATTAATGCATTAGGGAACATCACGCCATATTGGTACCATAACTAAAAATAGAGCCTAATTTATTTTTTCGCCGTTAAATTCTCAGAGTTTAAAAGTCGAGCTGGTTAATTTACGACTAAACGCACTGGTTTACATTATTTACGTACACGCATAGACGCGCAGAAAATTATCATATATTATGGTTTTTTTGCCAATTAGGCAAAGAAGCTAGAGGGGGAGGGAAAGGGGGAGGATTAATGTGTGAAAATATTACAACGTTGAAAGTAATACTGATACTGTGATGGCGATCGCATAATTCAAGAGCACGTCTCTATTAATAAACGCCTGAGAATATAATGAATGTTAAAGAATAAATTATAAAGATGAAATATATATATATATAAATTAAGTAAATTATGTATACATGTAACGTACCTATTAGATACCAACGCGTGTGTACTTGAAGAGACATACGGAAACTCATCGATCCAAAATGAATTTTTGGATCGAGTCGCATACATATCATTCCCTGTGGAACAAATTAAATATAGGTGTGATATAAGAAATATGTATATGTATATATGTTGAAACGCATAACTCTGTTAAACCATTTCCAAAGCTTCTCATTATTAAAATTTCCATCCTCACAATTGAATGCTCTCCAATCCAGCTTTTCAGGTTCAATTGATTTTACTTTGTTAACCTTAATACTTTGTCTACACTATCGATCAGTATCTGTCAGTACTGTGTCTTTATTTCTGGGTATAAAATTTTGTTTAAAAAAATTCATAGGCTCTTTGCGTGTGATAAATAAAGTTTTTTCTGAACTAAAAAAGAAAGGTTCAGTTATTCCGGTCGACCGATGTAGTTTTTCCGTCGCGCGAAGAGCGGGGGGAGGCGTTGGAATATCAGCTGATAAAAATAATGCCGGTACGGCAGTCGCTAGTCTGGATAGTCACGATCAGTTCGCACGAAGCGACTGCTGGATGCGTGCCAGTATTTGTAGCGTCGCTTGACGCTGAGACTTGTTTAGGTTTTGAAGAAAATTTCCAGTGAAAATCTTGCAAAGATGTCGAAACTCGATGAGTACTACGAGGTCGTGTTATCGTTGGTCCAGGAAGCTGGTGCGGTATGTAAAAGAACTTGTGATATGGTTGATTGCATTATAAAATTCTACTAGTTTTTCCAATGCTTGAGAAACCTGACAGGTTCGCTCGCTGTGAGCCGAAGTATTGATTTTGTCAATCGCCAAGCGGACATTCTCGTCGTATGGAAAATTCATGCATCGTTATTTATTTTTTCTTTAGGTTATCAGAGACAAGATCAACAGGCCCAAGGATATTATGACAAAATCCTGTGACATTGACCTTGTAACTGAATCTGATCAGCAGGTCGAGAAGCTTCTGATTGATAATCTCTCCTCGAAGTTTGCTGATCATAAGTACGGTTTTTATTTGAGCATGACGACCTAGAGGGTCTGTTAATTAAACTTTATTGAATTAGATTTCAATCTGTTACCGTTGCTTATACGGGCGAACGTAATTGGTTAGCAAGACAGAAAATGTTTGGTGAAGGCGGGAATTTGAAAGGCGATTAAGTAATTTTGTGTTTGTAGATTCATCGGGGAGGAGAGCAGTTGTCCCGGTGACAAAATTGAATTGACAGATGCACCTACGTGGATCATAGATCCCATAGATGGCACCATGAATTTTGTTCATGGTTTACCTCATACTTGTGTCTCTATAGGACTTTTGATCGATAAGGTACCGGAAATCGGTATCGTTTACAATCCTATTTTGGAACAATTGTTTACTGCCAGAAGAGGTCAAGGAGCATTCTTAAATAATTTACCGATTCACGTTTCCAATCAGAAAGGTTATAATCTTATCCGTAAGAGTATCACGATATCTTTACCTTCGTGTATTCATGAAAATCCTTATTTTCACAGAATTATCAAAAGCGTTAATAATGCTGGAGATGGGTACCAGTAAGGATACTGAAAAAATGAAAATCGTTATGGAGAATCTTCAGGTCCTGACACCACAAGTTCACGGGTACTAAAATCTCGAAGAAAAAGATAATTTGAACTTTATCTAATATGAATCAATAATTTTTTTTATCATGACAGCCTGAGAGCTCTTGGATCAGCAGCATTGGACATGTGCATGGTAGCTCTGGGTGGAGCTGATGGCCATTTTGAATTTGGAATTCATGCCTGGGACATTGCAGCTGGTGATTTGATTGTCAGAGAAGCTGGTGGCGTCTGCATAGATCCAGCTGGTATGTAAAGTTTGAAAAAATTGTAGATATAAATTATTGATAGCGGTTATCTTGTTTCATCATCACAATCAGATCACAAATAAGACGCGAAGGTCTATTCAGATACGTAATTTTCCCCTTTAATGGAATTATATTCCTGAATAGTCTGACTAGTCCCCTTGACTCAGGAAGGTACCTTGAAAATTCCATTTTTTTCTAGGTGGACCACTTGATTTGATGAGCAGAAGAGTTCTGTGCGCCGCCAGTACTGAACTAGCCCAGGAACTTGCAAAGTCCTTAATTCAGTATTATCCGGAAAGAGATTAATTTTCAGTAATGACTAATGAGTCAGAATCATTCGTTATAACGAGTACGAATTTCCGTACTGGTATATGAATTAAATTTCTCGAGATGCTCTTAAATACGTAATTGTATTATGTTGTTTAACGTTGGTCCAGAAATACCAATAGAATGTCCTTGAAAATATACGCGTGTTCTAAAAGGATACGAATATTTTTGTAAAAAGAAATATGCGCTATCATATCCATTGTTTATTGTATTAACTCTATTTCCATCCAATGGATGTTATTGCCCAACATTAATTGAATATATGTATCTCAACCTGCGTTAAATAAACATACCGTACCTACAACTACTGTTTCCAATAATTTTTACAAAAGTACCTAAAAGAGGATTTGGTATAAATAATCGACGTCCTTAATTCGGTAAAACAAAAAAGAAAAAGATTTATTCTGAAAATCCTCGATGACAGTATTTCCAGGCAAAAATTTCTACCAGCATCCGTATACTTGATTAGGCAGAGTGGAGGAGCATCGGTAACACTGATTTAGTTCCCCATCGAAATTCATATCCAGTAGTTAGAAATCTCTGATGACCGAATCCACATGAAAATCTGAAAGCTCAGAACATCATCGATTAAATCGTACTCAATTATGATTCAGGTGCATTCCACTTTCGTTACAGTGCATAATTAAAATAATTAATGACAAATTTTCATTAACGAAGCATCCTGTAACGAGTAGAATAAACCTGATCGCCGACTTAAGGACCCCAAAGTCCCAGAATTATATTTTGTTTTTGATCCCTTAATAATTATCTTACCTGTCGTGCGCGTTCTTACTTACCAAGGCAACTCGTAGTCAAAAAGTTCCATCGAATCGGCCTGAACAAACCTGTGTGTGGTGACATCAATATAGTTAAATCAGTCTGTGGAGCCGAAGTAGTCGAGAATCTGTCGTTCTACGTGGGTGTGTGAGAAGAAGAGGTAGGCGCAGCTCTTAGCCCTTTTCTCCTTGATCTTCCATTGCCTCCCCTCCTCACAGGGAGGGCTACAAGTGAAACATTACCAAATTCCCAATTAGAAAGAGGTCCACTCGTGCGGGGATGGTTGTGTCATTTTTTTATACTCTTTTCATTTCTTTTTCTCGTTTTAGTTCTTTATATGTTCATTGTTTCTTTTGACTTTTGCCTCTTGAAACAAGGAATAGCCAGAACACAGGAAGTGTCTATAGGAGGTCAAGCAGGATGACTTACGAATGCGAATGATCTGAATAGCTTTGATCGGAATATTCTTAAAATAAAAGAACAGGGCTCGATCGAGTGAAAGAAATTTAAAAATCCATATTTCAAGGGAAAACAATGATTTTCCACGTGAAATCTTAACGCAACGACTGTCAGTGATTTGATAAAGGTGTGGAGACTCGAAGAGTATGAGAGGGGAAATAAAAAAACAAAAATTCGACAGTGATAGGAAAAAAGTGGCGAGGCTTGGTATCGTTATTAAATGTATCCCTCGATTGTTTGGTTAAGTTTGAAATACGGATATAATAAATATCCCATAAGGCAGTCCCCATGAATACCTTGCAACGGGAACAGCGCTAAAGGCCCTTGTAAGGTCCGGCCGCACTTAACGACGATTTTGAATCGAAGACTCATCTGAAACATAAGCAGCCTCGTACAATTGTGCTACGTTTAAAAAGTGTCTACCGTGAACCATTTTTTTTTTTTCGTTTTCACTTGACTTTACATATCAGTCGCAGTCGTGTAAACAGCATTGACGATCCCTACTTTTTTGAAAATTGATCAAGATTTTTTTTGGTTTAACAAACACGAAGGAGCATCAGTGCTGCTTAACCTGGCGAAGATAAAAATTCTGCACGAAACTTCTATATACAGGTATATTCGACTGAAACGTTCTGTATTAGTGTAATTTGAGCAAGTTATTTTTCTGATTTCAAATCAATCGGTCCAATGACAGATGTCAAGTTTTAACTGTGTTTCAGTTGGATAACCTAATACTTGGTTTTACAATGGTAACTCTGGCAGAGGCCAATTTAATTATTAGAAAGAGTGCAGGGCTTTGATATTTTTTTTTGTAATGTTGCTTCGTTGTATCGGTGCTGTCAATTGTTGCTGCATATTCACGTTTTTTCTTTCTTTTTCAAGTATGTGTTCTTTTATTTCAACTACAGTTCTATTTGCTATACAATTTTTTTTGCTTGTTAGTACACCAAATTTCTCGTCGCCAGACCCATCCAACTGAAGTCATGCCGTGTACGTTGTCGACTTAAAAAGAATAAGAAACCTAACGAAAGAAAGAAAATAGAACTTCTCTTTGTTATCTTTATGTTGTTCCTTTGTATATACCTTGTGCCTCGGCAATAATTATCATGAAGAATTTTACAATTTCACAAGTATCTCGTTACCGGCTACTCGCCATCGGGTAGATACGTTAACGTATAATTAATAATGAATAATGACATAATAAGTTATAAGAAACATTATTGTAAGGAAGTCGCGTCATAATTACGACGATCTGAAAAAAAATACTATGTACGATTATGCTATTGTACCTTTCGTCATATCGTGGGAAAAGCGGCGAACTAGCGATCGCGCACGTCGATAATCTTGTGAAATATTTCAATTTTTCAAATTAAATTCTTTAATTTTCCTCTACATAAATTCCGCGTATAAATCGAAGATAGGAATCGGCTTTATCGTTCATCCCAGCCAACAGGTAAGATTCGCTAGGCAATAAAGAATGAACGGGATCGCAGGTCGCCTCTTTCCGATAAAAACGAACACATATTTCACTAAAACTTTCTTTCATTTAATCAGAGACCCCGCGTATCGCGCTTTAAGCTTAGATGGTTGGTAGCATCGAACGAATCGTTATCGGCTGTGCCTAATTAAAATATAAAGTTATGTCAATGAAATCTCCGACGAGGAAGGTCCCCGGGTTGGGGTTACCTAGATTTTTTCTTGTATAAAAGGATGCGCCAGGGCGTGGTTCACCGTTATTCTCTTGCCTGCATCCAGCATCAGCGTTCTCTCTAGAAGATCCTTCAGCTGCGCGACCTTCCGGTTTTGCTCTGGAGGTAAGGAATTACCACCGAGCTCAGCGCTGATATCACGACTCGCGGAAAGGGTAGACATTACTACGACCTTCTCCTACAACACACGTGGCAGGACCTCTTTCAGATCGAGAAACATCATGAGGCTCACTAACGGGCATTTTCCATTTTTTTTCCTCTACTCTTCTCATTTCATTTTTTTTTTGACACATTAAACGCGCACGTAAGACCGTGGCAAAAAAAATTCAGTAGTGACGCTTACCGCGCATCCCACTTCCATCGTGGGAAAATTTGCGGAACGGTAGCCGAGGCTAGAGAGATAACGAAATTGATAGTGGTGACTTACCCGCTCGGTGACTTTATCGACCTCGTGGTAGAGGAAATTGCAGTTAGTGTCAAAATGTTGATCCTTGAACGTGCCCTTCCTTATCAGTTTGTTAGGCATTTTGCCTTTGAGGTCCATGAAGAACTTTAGCATCTGGTTGTTCGTCTTCCCCGAGAACATTATCTTTCCAGTGTACAGTTCGTATATGGTACAGCCCACGGACCACATGTCAATGCCAAAATCATAGGGTATACCAAGAACTAGAAAATATCTATGTTATTTTCAAAATCGTAGCAAGGTGTCGGAATTTCTTTTTGCTTAACTTTTTGTACGTAAGCGTAAAATAAAAATTAAAGTCGGCTCTGTCTTTTTTGTGAAACAGTCGTAACGAAGGTACGATGAATTATGTAAAATTTTGAAAAAAATAAAACTTACTGATTTCAGGGGCACGATAAAACCTTGATACGAGGTACGGCGTTATTTCATTTTCATGCGCGTGAGAGGCTGAGCCAAAGTCGCAGAGCTTTAATACTAGTTTGCTTTCGCTGACTAGAATATTGTCCGGTTTAATGTCGGCGTGCAATATATTTGCGCGTTTAAGCAATTTCAACGCCAGGAAAAGCTGCTGGGTATAGGACCTTACCGCTTTTACGTGCAGACCCACATCTTTACCGTACTTTTTCAAAACCTGAAATACGACAATGAAATTTCATGAAAATTTATTGGCCAGAAGCTTTAGACATGAAAAGTGAAATTCGTACTTCTCTTAAATTCATAGCTAGTGGTTCGAAAACCATACACAAGTGATTCTTGTGAAAAAAGTGCCTAAATAAACGCAGGCAGTGAAAACGATCCTCCGGATCGGCGTCGTTCAATTTCCTAAGAATTTCTAATTCCTTGAGACCCGTCTTATGCCTAGAAGAAATTCAATGAGATAATAAGATTCGAAGAATTTTATCTCTGCAGTGCCGAATCAACGTACATTATTTCATTGTTTCGTATAATCTTGACTGCAACGTCAAGATTTCCTCGGGCGCTGTCTCTGGCTCTGACAACGTTACTGAAGACACCTTGTCCAGTGTAGCCATAAACTACGTAACGTGAATCTAATGTTTCTCCAACGCGGACTCTAAAAAGAAAAAAGAAAACAATAAAGTTGCACAATCTTGTCTAAGGTCGAGAATCGCGTTCTACTGATAACACGTAAATAGAACAAACCGATAATATCCTTCAGCATCGTCCCAGTTATCAGTTAAACTGGGATTGTCTGGACCACCGGGTCGCTTTCCTTCGACAGTTGGGCTCTGAGGAAAAATCGAAAGTATATATATGTATATTGCAAAAATGAATGAACAGCGAATGCAGAACATCTTGACCTACACTGAAATCCGCAGGATTATCGATTTCAGCAAACATATCCCACTCGTTTGCCTTTTTAGGATTTTGCTTGTCCTCAAGTTTGGGTTTTTCAATGATTCTCAAATCCTCCAGCTTCTCAGATTCCTCCGTCGACGGGGCATCCTCGAATCTCGATTTCCTCTTCTTCACAGGCTGCGGGGATTTAGCTTTTTCTGGCAGTGGTGGAGTGTGACTCTCCGAGGTAGATTCGTTATTGTTTGAGGCAATTTCTACGGACTTCTGTGACACGTTAGACTGACTTTCCGAAGGAGGTGAATGTGTCGCGGCATTTAAGTCAGCCGACATATTGGAATCCTCGTTGGGACCTCCTAATCTCTAAACAAAAGAAAGTTACAAAGAAAGTATAATCCGATTCTTGAATTTGCTTTTAAAGAGTTTAAATAAAACATAAAAGTGGCCCTAACTCACTTTGAGTAGTTCTTCTCTTTGCTTTCTTCGACGCTCGATAATGGCCTCTTCGTCTTCCTCTTCCTCAATATCAATATCCTTGATATCTTCCTCACTGGAGCTTTCGGAACGTTCAACCTTCAAGCCTTCAGATAGAGAATCCTTGTACTTATCATTACGTTCCCTTTTACCATTTTTCTCACGATCCCTGTCGAATTCTCTTCCGTGCCGATCACGATCACGATCCCTACGGTTTCTGGATAACGATCTGGACCTTCTGAACCGATCATTACGATCTCTGTCCATTCTGCTTCTCATGGGACTCCGCGATCGTCTCATGCTTCGAGAACGTTCTCGCTGTCTTTCCTGATTTCGGCTATCCCTACGATCACGATTGTCTTGTCTGTCGCGACTTCCAGGTCTATCACGAGTCATGTGACGATCGCGACTCGTGTGACGTTCCCTGCTGTCACGTTTGTCACGACTAGCATTACGATCTCTACTGGTTGGTCTTTCACGACTGCGACGCTCGCGACTTGCGTGACGATCGCGACTTCCATGACGATCCCTAGCACTGTCGACGCCATCCCGACTGTCACGTTTTATTGCACGGTGACGAGAGTCAGAACGGGCGTCTCTTGATTTTGAATCATTTCGTGATGTCGAATTGTGACGATCTGATTCTCTTTTACGTTCCTCCTCTCTTCGATCGTGTTCTCTTTTACGTATATCTTCACGCTTCGCTACTTCCTTGCGTCTCTCTTCCTCTAGTCTTCTTCGTGAATCATCCCTTCTTGAATCTTCCTTTGGTCTTTCGACGACTTTACGCGTCTGTCTGTCATCCCTTTTAACATCATCCCGCTTCACGTCTTCTCTACTACGCACTTTGTCGTCTCGTCTTCTTTCGGATTCTCTACGTTTGTCTTTTGGTTCCTCGCGACTCCTTCTGTCTCGTGTCATGTCGACGACGACGCGTCTTTCGATTTTTGAAATCTTTTTACGCTCTCTGCTACCCGATCTGCTTCTTTGACGCTTTTTACGAGTCGCGCTGTCATCACCACTGTCGTCTTCTACTAGAATTACGTCTGGGGTTTCGGATACCTTTACTGCTTCTTGTTCTGGTTCTTTTTCCTCCTTGTCGGATTCGTCTGAGAGATATTGCACTAAACATGCTTGCAGTCGTTCCTATGCGTATGAATATATTTTTTATCAGGGTAAAGTCAAAATTCTATTGTAAAAATGAAAATATCTCTGAAATTTACACATCACGATAGTGATGATACATAATATCGTACCTTCTGTTTCATTAGCTCTTCGAGATCAATATCGTCTTCTATAATTGTACAATCTACTTCATCCGAATCCAAATCAACTAATTTTTCATCATCGCTTTCCTCGGTGGACACTATTTCCAACTGAGAATTTGCCACTTTTCCATTTACGTCAGCCTCTTTATGAATTACACGTGGTACAACTTTACCATCAACAGAACCATTCTCATTATCCCTTTCTTTTTTGGGACGTTTATGTTTCTTATGTTTCTTCCTAAAAGAAAAAGAAGGTCACTAACTGTCAAATCTGATGCTATCTTTTATAACGACTGCATATACCTTTCCTGTCGATCAACTTTTACATCCTCTTTTTCAATTATTTTATCTTTTTTATGTTTATGATGTTTGTGTTTCCTTTTCTTCTTCTTTTTTTGATCTCCTAGCATATCGGACTCAGAATCTATCTCTACCAGATCCTTCTTTGAGTCCAAACACTCTAAGTCAGAGGTGCTAAAAGAATTTGGTGCATATAAAATCGATTTCCTAATCATAACTCATTAATAAGAACTAAATATATTTGAAGAAAATCTCTTATGAAACAAAAATTGGAGTATTCTCAATATCTAAATAACTGAACATAATCTTTGAGTCATTCGCAGATAATATTCTTGTATCAACAATGCTGAATACATCATTCTATAGCAAACAACGTATAAAAAAAAAAGAAGTAAACTTTAAGAAATTCACAAACACAAGAATATCAGCTTCAATTTACAATGAGAATTAATGATTATGAATGCACATACATACAAGACAACGCGTTAGGTTAAATTCACGAAATCCTGAGTATACTATTTGCAAAGTAATTACTAAATATAAATCCAACTCTAGCATTTTTATTAAATAACTTTGATATGTTATTTTTATCGCTTCAGTGTACCGAAAGAAATAATTGAGTCACATTCTCAATGAGTCCAAAATATAAACAGGTCTTATATATTCCTTGTCCACATTCTCTTTATTTAATACACAAATAATTGTTCCTTTTTAAATGGATGTTAAGCAGTAATAAAAATGAAGTCGACTTACCCCATAGTAACTTTTGTCAATTGGAAAACAGAACAAGCAACACTTTCAGTTAACTCACAACGCAACACATACGATTGGATACGATAATTCCTCGGTAGGCAGCCATCTTGGCCGCTGGTCTCGCTCATAAGCATGACGTTTCTCGCTTCGAGTTTTATCGATTATCGCATTTCTGTTCGATTTATGTATAGACTTCCGGTTAACGTCACTTTCCTCGTTTGATTTTCAAGATGTCTTCGCGTTTTGCCCTATTAGTTATTACAATTATTGCAAATGTTAAAAGAAAGTGCGGTGCTATTCGAAATAACGAACGGGAGAACAATATTGTCATATTAGTATATTCGGGGGCATGATGTTCGGATCTATGATATTTCTTTTTAATGTGAAAATTAACTCCGATCCTTGGTGAGTGTTATAGAGCAAACCTATTTCAGTTGTTTTCGAGGGACAAAAGATGTCGAGTAATTCAGATTATTGGTAAGTGCATTACTTATTGACAAATACATCTTGTTGGTTTATAACTTTACTATCAAATGATGTTGCAAGGGAATAAACAAAGGATAGGGTAATGCAGTAAAATCCGTGTAATATGCAATAGTTTAATTATGTTGATAAAACATTTTTACAGCATCGTCGTAGTATGCGACGAGAGGTTGGTTTTGGCAAGATCTTGTTTTGCACCTATATTTTTTACGTCTCGGGGTACCAACCTAACGTGGCATTTCTACGTTCTCGAGCTTTTTCGTGTCGTCGTTTTACAAATAAATAATACATTCGATACTAAATATTAATGGTAATAATAAATATGAAAGGACAGAAGAATGGAGAAAAAAGAAAATTGATAATCCTCGCAAACTTAGATACTTAACAAAAAATTATAAGGGTCTGTATCATTACAAGCAATATATAAATAAATTAGATTTCGGTATTCTTTCGTTACCGTATTATAACACACACGTGTTTTCACAAGCAATCGGTTATCACATGACTCCCGTATGTCTTCGCGAAATTCGAGCTATTCGTCTTTCACCTTTTACATTAGATTTCGACTTTGGGCGATTCGCTTTCAATATTTCAACGGGAGATATTGCGCAACGATCAGCATCTTTACGACGCGTCGTGTCTTCGATTTTAAAGCAAAATTTGCACTCTTGCACTCAAAGAATCTCAGTTTGGATTTGATAGGACATTTAGGAAAAGGATAATTTCTCGTTTCACACATAATTCGCGATTGCTTTAAGTTCGCAAAATTCGTCGCTCCTGAAAATGAAGATGGATTATTCGGAAAGACAGTTTTGTAAAAAAAAAAAAATAGATTCTCGTTTCTTCATTTTGCAATTAACGTCACGCTAATATGAGGTCCTCGAAGCGGCGAGGCGCGAAATTCAACTCGTTTTATTATTTTCATATATTGACTTGACGTTGCATTCAATCGACCGACTATACATAGGCGTCGAAATTCGCGTTTCGCCTCGACGAAATCCTCAAAAATTTAAACTGTCACCGTATATATAAATACATTGAATCTCCAAAGAATCCATCTTCATTACTTAGCGACAAAATAAATTTTCTCGAGAGTCTTGGTCCGTTAAAAAATATTTACACTCCCTATTTGCTGACTAGATTCTACACTCATTTGGTGTGC
>JARPRH010000118.1:266646-276802 GCA_031763665.1 Calameuta haemorrhoidalis | reverse complement strand
TCGAGCTCGATTTCGCGTGGCTCCAGTGGATACATTTTTGGATCCATAAGATTTTTGTATCGATCGTTCGCTCTCTTGAGGACCGGTATTCGCGATTTTGGATACGTGTGATATTTTCTACTGGGATCGTAATCTCTTTCCTCTATATCCGAGTACTCTCTTCTCTGTGTAGAAAACTTAGTCTTTGGTTTGTAATATTTCGAATCCGATCTACTCTGACTGCTGCTGCTGGTTGAAGCTTCGCTGTTCTCTTCGATTGGCGAGAGATAAAAACCAGTTTCCGAAGTATCCGTCAGACCTTGATAATTTCTCTGGTCCAATTCCGAACTGGAAGAATCTGCCTGGATGTCATGTTTTTGAAATTTCCTTTCAGACTTCGGTGGCGGAAATTCACTGAAGTCTAAGACAATTTTTTGCTTCGTCTTATCTCTCGTGGATTCTTTGGATTTTTTAGATGCTTCCGGTTTTGATCTTGTAGGCGAAGACGTTTTGACCTTGACTCGCGAATCCTTTGAAATTCCTTGAGGTCTTCTGGGTGGACTTGGAGACTGTGACTTTGACCTTGATTCCTTAGACAGTCTCTCTCTGTCTCTAGTTGGTGAAGGTGATTCTGATTTGACCTCTGACCCTTTCTCTCTGACTCTCTGGTACGTCCTGGTCGGTGATGAAGATGCTGGCTTCCCAGTCACACATCTCGAGGTGACTTTTCCTATCTTACCAGTAACGGTTTCTTTTATTTTTGCAGAAACCGACCATTTTTCAAAAATGTCTTTTTTGGTCAAATTCTCTTTTTCCCTCTTCTGCGCAGTCGAGGCGACATTGCGCGATTTTTTTTCAGGACTAGGGGAACGCGATACTTGTCGCTGAACGATCGACGATCTTTCTGGGGATAAAGATTTTTCTGATTTTTTGCAAATTTTCATTTTTTCAGGAACCCCCTTTCGTCTCTCCTGCGAATACCCCAAGGTAGATTTTCTTTCTACGGTTTTTCTTTTGGTTACCGATTTTTTTTCTGAACTCTTCACAGAACCTTCTCTTTTCGGTATGACCTGTTTTTCGGTTTCAAGTAAATCCACTGGGCAGACTTCATCATGGTAAGGCTCATCGGTATCAAAATTATCACGCGTCAAATAAAATTCCGTAGGAAGGTTGAACTCGGTGACCTCTTCGTGAACTCGCCTCTCCTCATCGATATTCATTAGAGTCTTAGTCGACGAGAATTCGCTAACCATTGTCGAACTGTCTTTCTGCGATGGCGACTCTTCGTCTCTGATTGCTCGCTCGTCCAGACTATCAGTCGAAAAGCTGCACGTTCGCACACTCAGCATGCTACACCGAGATGCCAAAATCTCATGGTCCTTACCTCGTAGAGCCTCCTGCATCTCCTCCATCTGCGTGACCCATTCTGGTTTTCTGTAGTCCTTCGTTCCGAGGATACCTGAGAAGCAGGCGATCATTTTATACAACACATATTAACGATTCGTTTAGTCTAAAAAGAAATTTTCTAAGAGTCATCAGTATTCGAGTTAGTTGATATGTGATCTTAAACTAGAAACATGTCGTGTTTAGTGTGAAGGGAATGAAGGATGGAAAAAAGGTTCTTTTTTTTTCTATAGAAATATTCACGAAGTGCCCTGTCGACGCTGCCTGAAAAGAAGCCTCGATGAATTCATTAGAGAAATTTTGTAAAAAATATTTTTCTATCTCAAAATCACTCGTTTCGCATCGTTTACCTTCTACCGATAAGTAGGTAGTCGTCGTGGATACTCCTAGGGGATTGTGTGCCTCGAAGACAATTTCCCCTGTGTCGTCGGGATAAGTTTCGGCAATGGTCAGCACCGAGGTGCCATCATCGAATTCCTCAATTTGGAATTCCTGGGATGGAATTATCTCCACTCCCTGTTTTATCCACTTTCCTTGTGGCTTGGGCTTACCCTTGACCTTTACCTCCAGTCTGAATGACCATTGAAGAATTGTGTTAAATTTTTTTTTTCAAAATTTCTTTTTTTCCAATTTAATCAAATTATCTTACCTGGTTAATTCGCCATCTTTAGTAGGAATTAACTGAGGAAGCTTTCTGACAATCTCCGGCGCAGATTCCTCTGTGTCGGTGTCGGACAAGGGTGTCTCCTAAATACGAAGCAACGATTAAGGAGAAATTCATATCTTTTATATAAAGTAGCTCTAGAAGTAGGAAACAGGTGTACCAACCTTTGGAGACAAAAGATCCTCTTCCGAGCCACTTTGTCCCGTGATCAAGGACGTAGCAACGATCGACGATGCGATTTCTGAGTCGGGTACGTACTCGTATGCTGGGTTTAAAAAAATCATTATTAATTGTCAACTTCAAATTTGAATGTCTGATGGAAACAATTTTGAATTTTTAATACCTTCTACAACGAGTGAAGTTGTGCACACTGCTTCGCCAACAGGATTGATTGCCTGGCAAGTATACTCTCCAGCATCTTCTGGGAATACTTCACTGATAGCCAAACTGCAGACACCTTCAGAGTCCTGGAGGATCGTGATCTCCTTTCCTTCCTTTATCGGTTTTTTATCGTGGAACCATTCGACTTTGGGAATTGGTTTTCCTTGGACGACGCAAGTCAGGTTGACACTTTCACCGTCCATCACTCGGACTGGTGACATCTTCTTGACGAAGGTGGGTGATATCAGTTCTACAGTCTCTTCCCAAGGTACATCAAGAATATTGACTGTCGCCGTACAGGTGACCGAACCTGCGACGTTTTCAGCGCGGCAGGTGTAGGTTCCAGCGAGTTCAGGAATGATTTCTTTCACCAAAAGAACCGATCGGTTTTCTTTGGTCACTATTCTGAGCTCGGGTGATGACTGAAATTAATGATCGAACTTTGTTATTGGGACTGTTCTACATTAAATTTGGGATATAGGATTTTTATTGAAAATATGCGATACCTTGAGTGGGTGGTTTTCATGGAACCACTGGAATGATGCTGTGGGGTAAGAATCTACCGTTGTTTCCATAATGACAACTTCACCTTCAGCTACAACTTGAGGCTGAAGTGGCTCGATGAACCTAGGAGCCTTAACCTCATCGGTACTTTCTTCAGGTCCCTTCACAGCGACGGAACCTGAACTTCTGGCTTCACCTGCAGGATTCTGCACCCTGATCTCGTACTTGCCGCTATCTTTCTTAGTAGCATCCGGAATGGTCAGTTGGGTCGTATTTTCAAAGACCTTGATGATCTTTTTGTCGGATGGTTCTATTTCGATTCCATTTCTGTACCACTTGACATCAGGCGTTGGTTTTCCTTCGAATTCAGCAGTGAGTACCAAAGGTTTTCCTTTTTCTGCTACCAAGGCAGGAAGTGGTTTCGTAATTTTCGGTGCACGCAGTACTTCCGGTTTGGAAACCACAACTGCGTTGCTGATCAGAAGATTCGCTCTGCATTCGGCACGTCCGAATTTGTTAAGAGCCCGAACCCGATAAATAGTTTCGTCTTCAGGGGTTGGTTCCAGGATCGTCAGTTTGGATTCTCCTGTTTCAGGGTTGAACGTGATCTCAGTACCCTTCTTTGGCTTCACTTCCTTCTCTCCTCGGTACCACTTCACTTCCGGTGCAGGTATACCAGTCACAATACATTCCAAAGTAGCTGGTTTGTGTTCTTCAACCATCAACGGTTTAATCGGTGTGACGAAGTGCGGAGCGACTCCTTCCTCTTCTTTTTCTGTGATTAGCAAATCGTTATTAAAATACGAACCACTAACAAGATTGTGATGACACACAGACCATCTACAATGATCTACTAATTCATACAAGCAATCAAGATGCTGAAAGCGTATTAAAAATTTTCTTGCAACCTAAATAAAAAAAAAAACAGTGTAAAAAGCCTCTCGACGATCCTTAAAACTAACGTGTAGGACTATTTTTGTAAAACAGGACCTATTTGGCACTGGGTCATTTTTAATTAAAATAGCATTCCAACCCATTATCTAGATCGCTAATTAAAAAAAAAATGAAGACACGACGAATAGCACACACAGCAGGCAGGACGCAGCGTCCATTGGTCCTACCGAAAATAACGAGGTTCACAGTGGAGGTGGCGACTCCTGCAGGATTGGAGGCTCTACAGGAATACATGCCGACATCCTCCTCTTTGACGTTCGTAACTTCCAAGGTGGCTGTGGTCTCCACGACTGTCATGATGTATTTCTCGCTGGCGTGAAGCTCCTGTTCGTTTCTGTACCAAGAGACTTCGGGGAAAGGATTACCGATCACCGTGCATGTAAATTTGGCTGGCTTATCAGGCTCGGCGATGACTGGTTGTAACTTTTGGATAAAACGTGGCGCGACTTTCTTATCCTTATCAATGATCGATATGTCCACTTGGGTACGCTGTCTACGTTTTCGCTTGTCTTTCCGATCTTCCACTTGCTTCACTTCCTCCTGGACGACTTCCTCTACGTCCTGGCGTTTCTTTGAAATTATGCTTATGTCAGACTGGCGAACATCTTCGACTTCTTCGATCACCTTATCATCAATTATTTCAATCGCTTTCGTGTCTATCTTTACGCTCTTCTTCTTTCCAATCTTTACTTCCTGGACGGATTTTGTTGTCTCTTCGACAATGTCTTCAGTCACTTCCGCTACGACAGGCTGAAGCTCTTCTTCTTCTGGTTTTATTTCAGATACCTGTAACTCTTCCGGTTTACCGGGCTTTGGCTTTTTCTCTTTTCGTTTTGGTTTTAGCGTGACTTCTTCACGCTCTTCCGGTTTTTCAGGTTGTTCAGGCTTTTCTTCTAACTTTATTGGTTCAGGTTGAACTTCTTCTGGTACTTCTTCTTGGACGGATTTCTTTGGAATTGGTTTTAAGTGGACCTCTTCCTTTGTTTCAGGTTCAGGCGCTTTGCCTCTCTTTATTGGTTTCAGCTTTATCTCTTCAGGCTTCTCTTCTTCCGGCTGGATTTTCTTTGCTGGTTTAAGAGGCAACTCTTCTTCTACCTTCTCTTCCGGTTTCGGTTTCTCCACAGGTTTCAGGACAACCTCTTCCTTCTCCTCTTTCGGCTTCTTTGGCTTTCTCTTGCCTTTTCTCCATGACACTTCTGTTGTTTCCGTTACTTCTTCATCTGGAACCTTTTCTGGTTGAGGAGCTTCTTCCTCGTGCGGCTTTTCTTTCTCTTCTGGTACCTTCTTTGGAATAGGTTTCAGGTGCACCTCTTCCTGTTTCTCTTCTGGCTTCTTTGGCTTTCTCTTGCCCTTTCTCCACGAGATTTCCTCTGTTTCCGTTATTTCTTCTTCTACGGATTTTTCTGGTTGCGAAACTACTTCTTCTGGTTTTTCTTTTTCTTCCGGCATTTTCTTTGGAACAGGTTTCAGGTGAACCTCTTCCTTTTCCTCTTCTGGTTTCTTTGGCTTCCTCTTGCCCTTTCTCCAAGATACTTCAGGTGTTTCAGTTGTCTCTTCCGTAATTTTCTCATCAGAAACTTTCTCTGGTTGCATAACCTTTTCTTCTTGTGGCTTTTCTTTCTCTTCCGGTATTTTCTTTGGAATAGGTTTCAGATGTACCTCTTCCTTTTCCTCTTCCGGTTTCTTTGGCTTCCTCTTGCCCTTTCTCCACGATATTTCCTCTGTTTCGGTTATTTCTTCCTCTACAGGTTTCTCAGGCTGTAAAACTTGTTCTTCCTGTGGCTTTTCTTTCTCTTCCGGCATCTTCTTTGGAATAGGTTTCAGATGTACCTCCTCTTTTTCCTCTTCCGGTTTCTTTGGCTTCCTCTTGCCCTTTCTCCATGATATTTCCTCTGTTTCGGTTAATTCTCCTTCTAAAGGTTTTTCTGGCTGTAAAACTGGTTCTTCCTGTGGCTTTTCTTTCTCTTCCGGTATCTTCTTTGGAATAGGTTTCAGGTGTACCTCTTCCTTTTCCTCTTCCGGTTTCTTTGGCTTCCTTTTGCCCTTTCTCCAAGATATTTCCTCTGTTTCGGTTATTTCTTCCTCTACAGGTTTCTTAGGTTGTAAAACTTGTTCTTCCTGTGGCTTTTCTTTCTCTTCCGGTGTCTTCTTTGGAATAGGTTTCAGATGTACCTCTTCCTTTTCTTCTTCCGGTTTCTTTGGCTTCCTCTTGCCCTTTCTCCACGATATGTCTTCTGTTTCGGGTATTTCCTCCTCTGGACGTTTCTCCGGCCGTAGGACTTCTTCCTCCTTTGGTTTTTCTTTTTCTTCTGGTGTTTTCTTTGGAATAGGTTTTAGATGTACCTCCTCCTTTTCTTCTTCCGGTTTCTTTGGCTTCCTCTTGCCCTTTCTCCACGATATTTCCTCTGTTTCAGTTATTTCTTTCTCTACAGGTTTTTCTGGTTGTAAAACTTGCTCATCCTGTGGCTTTTCTTTCTCTTCCGGTATCTTCTTTGGAATAGGTTTCAGATGCACCTCTTCCTTTTCCTCTTCCGGTTTCTTTGGCTTCCTCTTGCCCTTTCTCCATGATATTTCTTCTGCTTCGGTTATTTCCTCCTCTGGACGTTTCTCCGGCCGTAGGACTTCCTCTTCCTTTGGTTTTTCTTTTTCTTCAGGTATTTTCTTTGGAATAGGTTTCAGATGTACCTCCTCCTTTTCTTCTTCCGGTTTCTTTGGCTTCCTCTTGCCCTTCCTCAATGAGACTTCCTCCGTTTCCGTTATTTCCTCCTGAGGACGTTTCTCTGGTTGTAGAATTTCCTCCACCTTTGGTTTCTCCTTTTCTTCCGGTGTTTTCTTTGGAATAGGTTTTAGGTGTACTACTTCCTTTTCCTCTTCTGGTTTCTTGGGTATTCTCTTCCCTTTTCTCCACGTTACTTCACTGACCTCTTCGACCTCATCCGTGGGTATTTCTTCAGGGACTTGTTCCTCCTCCACTTCAGGTTGTTCCTCTTCAGGCTTTTCAACCTTACCCTTCTTTTTTCCACGGCGCCAAGGAAGTTCAGTTTTTTCTTCAGGTTGTTTTGCTTCTGGTGCAATTTTTTCTTTGGGGCTTGGTTTGAGTTCGACTTCTTCAATGTCTTTTTCTTCCGGAGCTTTTTTAGGGATAGGTTTCAAATGCACTTCTTCCTTCTCTTCAACCTCAGGTTTCTTACCTCTTTTAACTGGCTTTAATTTTATTTCCTCCTTCTCGTCTTCTGGTTTTTCTGTTTTGATAGGTTTCAATTTTATCTGTTCCTGAGTTTCCTCTTCGGCTGGTTTCTTTGGAATAGGTTTGAGTTGTACCTCTTCCTGCTCTTCTTCCTGTTCTTTCGGTTTCCTTTTGCCTTTTTTAATTATAATTTCCTCGATCTCTTTTTCTACTTTCTCCACAGGTATTTTCTCCTTGGGTTCAGGTTGTTCTTCAGGTGCTTTGGTCACTTTCTTTTTCTTCCCTCGCACCCAAGGCAACGCAGTTGTTTCCTCAGGCTTTTCTTCTTCCGGTACCTCTGTTTCATCTTTTTCGATGGGTTTCAAAGTGACTTCCTCAGAAACCTTTTCTGGCTCGATTGTTTTCTTGGAAATTGGTTTGAGATGAACTTCCTCAACTTCTTCTGGTTTCTCTTCGGGTTTCTTACCTCGCTTGATTGGTTTGAGTTTCACTTCTTCTGGCTTAGTTACCTCAGGTTTATCTTTTGGCTTTGGTTTAGGTTTGATTTCCTCAGAAATCTCGGACTTTACTTGTTTTTCAATGGTGACAATTTTCTGGTCTTCTATTATCTCCTCCTGATCGATAGGGACGATCGTGACTTCTTCTTTAAATTCAACGACCTTCTTTTCTTTCTTTTCCGGCTTCTTCTTACCTTTACGCCAAGAAACCTCAAGAGTTTCTGTCTGTTTTTCATCTTCAGGCTTTTCCTCAAGGGTTACTTCTTCCGGCTTAACTTCTTCCGGTTTTGCTTCTTCAGGCTTTCCAACAACCTTCTTAGGCTTTTTACCGCGTTTCCATGGAACTTCAGTAACTTCAGTAGGCTTTTCCTCTTCTGGTTTTTCTTCTACCTTTTCAGGAACTACTTCTTTCTCAGCAGGTTTAAGTTTTATTTCCTCTTCTGTTTCTTCCTCTTTAGGTTGACGTTTCACAGGTTTAAGAACTACCTCCTCTTTGTCCTCACGCTCTTCGGGCTTCTTATCTCGCTTCGTTTTCTTCAAAGTGATCGAACGAATGTCTTCTACTTCAGCTTCTTTCTGTACTTCAACAACTTTCTTTCCTTTCTTTTCTTTGCGCCAAGAGACTTCGGTCACTTCTTTCTTCTCTTCGGTATCAACGACTTCAGTGACTTGATTTGTTACGACTTGTTCTTCCTTCGTAACTTCTGGAATGATTTTCTTAGCCGGCTTCTTTCCTCGTTTCCATGGCATTTCAGTCTTTTCTTGGGGCTTGTCTTCCTCTGGAATTTCAGGAACTTCTTCAGGTTTCGGTTTTTCTTTCTCAACAGGTTTCAGCTTAATTTCTTCGGTAGTCTCCTCTTCTTTAGGAACACGCTTCACAGGTTTCAGAATAACCTCTTCCTTGTCTTCCCTTTCTTCTGGCTTCTTTCCGCGTTTCACAGGTTTAAGGGACACAGATTTTATATCTTCTATCTGTTCCTCTTGTTTAGTAACCACCTTTTTCTCAACCTTCTCGCGCCGCCATGGTGCCTTCTCTTCAGGTTTAGCTTCCTCAGGTTGTTCTTCGACCTGTTCAGGGATCAAATCTTCTGGTCTTTGTACAGGCTTCAGTTTAATTTCTTCAGTGGTCTCTTCCTCTTTAGGTAAGCGTTTCGCAGGCTTCAAAACAACTTCCTCTCTGTCTTCTCGTTCTTCCGGCTTCTTATCTTTTTTAGTCTTCCTCAATGTTACAGATTTTATGTCTTCTACATCAGTCTCTTTCTGAATTTCCAATACATTCTTATCCTTTTGAGTCTTTCTCCACGAGACCTCTGATACCTGTTTATCCTCTTGTGTCACCTGCTGGTCTACTTGCTCTTCGATTTTCTCTTCTCTTACTACTTTTTCAATGCGTTTCTTTCCGCGTATCCAAGGTAGGCCGGATTTTTCTTCTGGTTTTTCATCTTCTACTAGTTCACTAACCAGTTCAGGTTGAAGGACTTCTTTAGGCTTCTGTTCCTCAGGAGCTTCTTCTGTTTTTTGAAGTTTATCTTTCTTTGGTTTAAGCTTAACAGGCGTGGGCTTCTCCTCTTCCGGTTTCTTCTTCTCTACAGGTTTCAATTGAATTTCTACTGAAGTCTCTTCTTCCTTTGGAAGCTTTTTCACTGGTTTCAGAACAACTTCTTCCTTATCTTCGCGTTCTTCTGGTTTCTTACCGCGCTTTACAGGCTTTAGGGAAACCGACCTGATATCTTCAACGACTTGTTCTTCTTGTTGAATCACCGTCTTCTTATCGATCTTTTCTCGTCGCAATGGTGTCTTTTCTACAGGTTTCTGTTCTTCAGGAACTTCCTCTTCCGGTTTCTCCTCCTCTGGAACAGGTTGTTTTGTTATCTTTGGTTTTGGACCGCGACGCCACGGAGTTTCGGTAACTTCAGTTGGCTGCTCTTCTTCTGGTTTATCTTCAACCTTTTCTGGAGCGGGCAATTCAGTCTTTTTAGGAATGGGTTTCAGTTTTACCTCTTCACTCGTCTCCTCTTCTTTAGGCAGACGCTTAACCGGTTTCAAGACAATCTCTTCCTTGTCCTCGCGTTCTTCAGGTTTTTGTCCTCTCTTCACAGGTTTCAGAGTTACTGATCTAATATCCTCTATTTGTTCTTCCTGTTTTTCGATCACTTTCTTTTGAACCTTCTTTCCTCGAAGCCATGGAACTTGTGCAGTTTCGGTAGGTTTTTCTGATTCCTCCTCAGGAGCTTCTTCCGGTTGTGGCTTTATCTCCTCCTCCTGAAGTTTCTCAGGTTGTTTGTCTTTGGGCTTGATTTCCTTACCAGGTTTCTTGCCTCTCCTCCAAGTTACTGCAGTTTCCTCAGTTGGTTTTTCTTCTTCGGGTTGAAGCTCTTCAGGAACTTGCTCAGCAGTTGGTTTCTCATCTTGCTTAGGCTTCTTTCCTCTTTGCCAAGAAACGCCAACTTCTTCTGTAACACGTTTTTCCGTCTCTTCCGTTTTCTTCTCCGTAACCTTTAATATTTCGGTATCTTCCTGTTCCTCATATGGCGCCTTTTCTTTGGGTTTCTTCTTGCCTCTACGCCAGCTGACTGCAGTTTCCTG
>JARPRH010000118.1:236111-252784 GCA_031763665.1 Calameuta haemorrhoidalis | reverse complement strand
ATCTTTCTGGTCCAGAGTACCATCTCATAGTGTACTTACGTCGCGGTGAGTTCTTCAGGACTCCGCGATAATCATCACTACGTGGCTTCACCGTGAGGAAGGTCTCGGTGCGCGCCTCACCGACTGAGTTTCTAGCGATGACCTCGACCTTACCATGATCGTATTGTCTGGTCTTCGGGATGTCAAGATGATACATGCCATCGTAGGTCAGCTTGTAACGCGCACCCTGTTGATGAAGTTGAGGAAAAATTATGTATTTGTCTAAATAAATTAATTAATAATTAAAATTGAAGTAATACGTACGTTGACGACAATGTGTCCATTGATCATCCACAAGACTCTAGGTCGTGGGTGACCTGTCACGCGACAGCAGAACCTAGACCAGTCACTTTCTTCAACAGTGACTGGTTCAGGTTTGCTGACGAAGGTTGGTGGCGCACGAACCTTCTCCTCTTCGCCTTCCTCTTCCGGAGCGCTATTGGAGCAAAAAAATTATGAATCGATACGGTTTGCTGAAAGATAGGTTCCAGAGTTTAGGACTACTTACACCTGCCAAGCAGCCTCCATTTCTCTGATCTTCTCGATACTCTTCATGCCCTTCGGAAGTTGGGACTCGTAAATGATGCCCGGTTTGCCAGCTGTTTTGATGACTGCCCTTGTTTCGTCCATGCCGTAAAGATTGGTAGCTCTACATAGATATTCTCCACTGTCTTCGGGGTAGACCCAGCCGAAGTTCATGGCCACGTAACCGAAGTCGTAGATCGGTGAGAATCGGTTCTTGTGTGGCAATGGCTTTCCATTGAAGAACCATTCGACCTTCATGTTGGGATCGCCAACTGGTGCCAATTGACATTCGAACTTCGTGCTGTTCATTTCGACGAGCTCAGTCTGATCCTTGATTTGCGTCACGAATCTGGGTGGTTGCTTTTTGTCAGCATCGTAAAGGTCGTCCTCGGTAAGGTGAACTTCGGAAGTATATTTCTTGATGGTAGCTTCCATCTGCATCAACGCTTCGGATTTCTTCATGCCCTTTGGTACTTGGTTTTGAAGAATGATGCTTGGCAGTTCTAGAAATTAAAAATTTCTCAGGTCAATAAATATTTCCAAGGGTGTCCCGTATCGTGCGCATTTGTGGTTTAAAAAAGGAATTTAGTTATTATAAAGTATAAGTGAAACTTACTTTTGCAAGAAACTGATGCCCTGGTGGTGTCTTCTCCAAGGTCGTTGATAGCTTTGCAAACATATTCCCCAGAATCTTCAGGATATACATACAGAATGTCCATGGACACGAATCCCATGTCGTAAACAGTCCTGTATCTGTGTCCCGCAGGAATAACTTTTCCATTCCTGTACCATTCGATTCTAAGGTTAGGATCATCCTTGGGTTCGACTCTGCACTCGAACCTGACTGGTTCTGATTCATCAACAGTTGCGGATTGGATTTGCGTTATGAATTTCGGTGGTTGACCAGGTGCTTCCTCAGCTGGTGCTTCGCTCACTGGGCCACGTTCCAATTCTTTAAGCTTTTCTCCACTCATTCCAGACGGCAGCTGAGAATCGAAGTCGATGGTCTTCTTGGCTGTAATTATAAAATACGTTGTCAGAGATTTTATTTAAAAAATGTCACATGATTGAAAGTATTCCCAGGACAATGCACTTACACTTGCAAGTAATGGTAGCCTTGGTGGTTGCTGATCCCCACTTGTTCGTAGCTCTGCACACGTATTCACCACTGTCTCTGGCGTAAGTGTAAGAAAGATCCAGAGAGATGAATCCAAAATCGTTGATTTGGTGAACGCGTGATCCGGTCGCAAATGGTCGGCCTTTGTGGAACCAGTCTACACGCATCGTGGGGTCACCCACGGGTTCCACTCGGCAATCAAAGTGACTGGGACCAGCTTCTTCGACCTCGATGTCCTTGAGTTCGACCGTGAACCTTGGAGGATTAGGTGTCTCTTCCTCGGATAGGATCTCGTCTCTCTTGTAGAGTGACTCTTCAAGTTTCTGGATGCTCTCAGTTCCGGTTTTGAAGTTGGTTGGAAGTTGTGGCTCCAGGATGATTCCTTGGCGCCCACGCACTTGCAGTTTGCAGGAGACGGTAGCCTCGCCGTGACGGTTGGTAGCCTTGCAGGTGTACAGGCCAGAATCGCGTTGGTAACAGTTAGCGACCTCCAGGATGACGAATCCAAAATCGTGGATCGTCTTGACCCTGGATCCAGCAAGAAGTGCTTTACCGTTATGGAACCACTCGACTCTCATGCTAGAATCATTGACAGGTTGAAGTCTGCATTCGAAGTGGGCCAGGGAATTCTCTCCCAAGGTCAAATCAGATGGTGTCGTGATGAACTCTGGTGGCTTTCCGGTGTCATCGTCGGGGCTGGGTTGTCCTGGTTCGTTTCCAAGACCCTCGAGTTCGGCAATCTTATCAATCGTGCCCTCCATACCCTTTGGCAGCTGCGATTCGAGAATAATGCTGCGCTTGCCAGTACACTTCAACGAGCACGTGGTGACTGCTTCACCATAATCGTTGGATGCACGGCAGCTGTACTCTCCAGTGTCTTCGGGATAGATTGGAGATATTTCCAGGATAACGAATCCGAAGTCGCAGAATGTGCGGAATCGCGAACCGGTTCGTAGGGGCTTTCCATTCCAGAACCATTCGACCTGAAATAGCAAATTCGCAATCAGGTGCAACTGGCTTTACGAGACACAATCTGGAATCTATAAAAGAAAATATATTGGAAAAAATGTAAACTACCTTAAGTTTTGGATCGTCAGTAGGTGTAAGTCGTGCTTCGAAGTGGGCACTTTCGCCTTCTCGAAGACCATCAATGTTGCTCAAAGGAACCGTGAATACTGGAGCCTTTCCACGCTCTTCAACAGTTCTTTCGTCCTTGGTGCGAACCAACGAATCCTCGAGGGTCTGGATCTTCTCCAGACCACCTTCCATACCCTTGGGCAGCTGGGATTCCAAGATCAGGTTGGTCTTCGAAAGACACCTCAGAGTTGCTTTGGTGGTATCCTCGCCATACTTGTTAACGGCTCTGCACTCGTATACACCAGAGTTCTCCTCGTAGCAGTAAAGGATGTCCAGGATGACGATACCGAAATCGTGGAAGGTCCTGTAGCGATGACCATGTGGCAATTTCTTGCCATTGTAGTACCACTCGACCTTGAGGTCGGGATCAGTGACCGGGGTAAGTCTGGCTTCGAAGTGGGCCGACTGTCCCTCTACTAGCTTAGTGATGTCAGATATTTGTGTGATGAACTTTGGTGGTTCAGCTACCGGTGTAGTTGGCGCTGCTTGCTGTTCACCGCCAAAGCTTTCAAGCTCGCGAATGCGCGCGAGGGAATCGGGCTGAAGTGAGTCCAGGTAGACCCCACTCTTGCCGAAACACTTGATCGTTGCCTTGGTGTAATCTTCGCCATACTTGTTGCTGGCCTTGCAGACGTATTCGCCAGTGTCGTGAGACATCACTCCAGCAATGTCCATGACTACGAAACCGAAATCGGAAACCATCTTGAAACGGGACGAGTGGCGAAGTGGTTGACCATTGTGGAACCATTCCACCTTCATGGTGGGATCTCCTACTGGGATCAGGGTACACTCGAAGTGGGCGGATTGGCCATCCTTGAGACCTATCAAAGATTGAATCTGCGAGGTGAACTTTGGCTTCTGACCCTTAGACTTGTCAACGCATTCGAGAGTCACGCTGATCTCAGCCTTGCCCCATTTGTTGGTAGCCCGACAAGTGTATACACCAGAATCCTCGATCTTTGTTCCAAGAACTTCCAGAACGACCATGCCAAAGGCGTATACGGTCCTGGTGCGATGACTAGCTTCGAGAGGTTTTCCATTGTAGAACCATTCTACAACCATAGTTTGATCTCCAGTGGGAGTCAGGGAAGCCTCAAAGTGGGCAATTTCTCCTTCAGATAGGTTAGTCAAGTTCTCGAATTGGGAAGTGAAGACTGGTGGATGTCCATCTTCACCTTCAGGTGCGGCACCCTCCTGCCTCTTCAATGATTCTTCCAGATCTTGAATGGCTTCCAGACCTTCCTTTCCTTTAGGATGCTGAGATCTCTCGATTACGTTCTCCTTGGTCGAGCAGTAGATGGTGGTTGATGTAAATGCTTCACCAGCCTTGTTGTACGCCTTGGCGGTATAGATACCAGAGTCGCGGTCGTAGACATCGGTCAGGTCTAGAGTAACGAATCCAAAATCGCTTGTCATCTTGAAACGAGCACCATGCTCCAGAAGCTTTCCATTGAAATACCATTCGATCTTCAGATTAGGATCATCTTTGGGTTCGACTTGTCCTTCCAAATGAAGAGGCTCGGATTCACCCAACTTAAACTCTGGTAGCAGAGGCACGGTCCAAATTGGTTTGGGATATTCGAGTTCAGGACCGGAGTCGCGTCTTTGAAGCTTCGAAAGATAAGCTTCTTCAACTTCTTTGACTTTATCGAAACCAGCTTCACCCTGAGGATGTTGAGTTTGAAGATAGATATTCTGCTTACTGGTACACTTGAGAGTACCAGTAGTCTGTGCTGATCCCTTGGAATTGGTAGCCTTGACAGTGATCACGCCAGAATCTTCTTCGTAGGCATGATTGATATCCAAAGCCACATAACCAAAGTCGTAGGTCGACTTGAACCTTGCCCCAGTTGGTAATGGTTTACCGTTGGTGAACCATTCGATCTTCATCGTAGGATCTTTGGAAGGTTCGACGTTGCACTCGAAATGAACATTATCGCCTTCGGTACACTCGACGTTGTTAAGATGAGTGATGAAGACTGGTTCTTCGTAGGTGGGTTCAGGCTGTTCAGCAGATGAGACATGGGGTTGTTCGAGAGCATCGATCTTGGGAAGAGCATCGGGATGAAGAGTATCACCAAGGAGCCAATGGCGATCGACGATCTTCAGGCTGCAGGTTGATACAGCTTCACCAAGTAGATTCGTGGCTTTGCAAGTATAAATTGCAGAGTCATCATCCCTGAGTCCATTGATGGAAAGAGTCACGAGACCAAAGTCGAAGGTGCTGCGCAGACGGGTACCAGTTTGTAGCGGTACTCCATTCTTGAACCATTCGACGCGCAGATTTGGATCAGCTCTAGGTTCAACTTGAGCTTCAAGATAGACATGTTGACCTTCGACCAGTTTGTCGTAGCTCTGCAGGTGAGTTGTGAAAACTGGTGCCTGCTGGGGCGTCGTGTCGATGAACATTTCAGGAACCTTGTTCATCTCGGCTTCCTTCAGTTGGATCTTTTGCCAGGCGTCAGGCTGAAGAGTATCACCAACGATGGCTGATCTAGCCTTGACCTTGAGAGAAATCGACGATACTGCTTCTCCAGCCTTGTTGATGGCTTTGCAGGAATAGACGCCGGAATCCTCGGAGATGACCTTGAGGATGTCCAAGGTAACGAAGCCGAAGTCATGGCTGACATGGAAGCGAGATCCTGCGAAATTCAAAATCACCATTAATTTTCTCCCTTCACTGGAATACACAATTTACTAAATAAGAAAAAAAACATATTTGCATGCTGCACCAAAGGTGCTTTATTCAGCCCTTTTTCTCAAAATATCTACTAAAGCTAAGTGATAAGGATTAGTTTCTGAAAAGTGAAAAGCTTCCCACCACCATCGATACACCTGTCGATAATATTCATGTACCTGGTGGTTGCGTATTAACAAAATAGCCGTACTCATCTGAAAGTAAGCAACACGAAACACATTGGTTAGAGCACACCTCACAGACACATTATTCACACCTTTACAAAGAACCCATTTATTATCTGTTCTAGAAATTCTAGCGATAACAACTTCGTTTTTCAATCTTACCCATTTTCAGTTCGACGCCGTTGACGTACCACTCGAACCTCAAACTAGAGTCCCCAACGGGTACGACTCTGCATTCGTAATGAGCTACTTGTCCTTCCCAGAGTTCGGAAGGACCAGTAAGAAGCTGCGTGAAGATTGGTTTATCGAAGACCTTTTCGGGTTCTTCTGCACGGCTTGGTCCTTTGTCAGCTTCCAGCTGAGCAATTCTGCGTTGAGCTTCAGGATGCTGAGTGTCGAGTTGAATACTGGCTTTTGCTGCGAAATGAAGAAAAGTTTAGTTGGATATTCCTGTTAAGAAGGAACTAGATTCAAGTTGGCTGCTGAAAGTAAGATATTTACTTCTGATCTTCATGGAAGCTGTGGTAACAGCTTCACCCAGTGGATTGGAAGCACGACACATGTAGACTCCTTCATCTTCATCGCGTACATGACTGATGTCCAGGGACACGTATCCAAAGTCGTGAACTTTGGTAATTCTTGAACCTAAAATCATAGAAATATTTAAAAATGTAAGAACAGTGAATTTATACGATTCTGAAAAGTATTGAAAACTTCTGAAGATCCATACTTGTCTCAAGTGGCTTCTCGTTCCTGAACCACTCAACCTTGAGAGTAGGATCTCCCACAGGGATAAGTCTGCACTCAAAGTGGGCAGTTTGTCCCTCAGGTATAGCGTCGATGTTCTGAAGAGGTTGAGTGAAGACTGGCCGTTGTCTAGTTTGCGGTTCAGGAACATCCGGTCTCTTCCAGGGCTGCTGAGCTTCCAGTTCACGTATCTTGTCCATTCCTTCGGGACGCTGGGAATCCAAAATGATGTTCTCACGAGGGATGACCTTAAGGTTGATCGAGGAGACACATTGGCCTAGGGCATTGATGGCGCGGACGGAGTACTCTCCAGCGTCTTCAGGGACGGCATGGCTGATGTCCAGGGCGACGTAACCAAAGTCAAAGGTTACGTGGAACCGGGATGCAGATGGTAATGGCTTTCCGTTATGGAAGAATTCAATACGAAGATTAGGGTCGTGCAGAGGTTCGACCTGGCACTCAAAGTGGGCAGTTTGTCCTTCGTAGATCTCGGTGGTTCCCTAGAATCAAAATTTGTAATAGTAATTTCCAGCTTTTTAAAACCTTCCTTTTTTTTACTGGAGTTCACTTACCCTGAGTTCAGTGACGAATCTTGGTGGGCTCACTGGGGGCTCTTCTACTTCCAAACGAGCAGGGCGACCTTGGGCTTCCAATTCTCGGATCTTTTCAAGACCATCTGGATGTTGAGTATCGAGAAGGATGCTGCGGCGAGCTAAAAAGATTAATGTATGAGTTAGATTTTTTAAACGTGAAAAATAAGGTTGGTGATGGAAATTATTTCTCCTTGTATACTTACAGCCAACCTTGATGGTGCAAGTGTTGACAGCTTCACCGGCCAGGTTGGTAGCTTTGCACATGTATGTACCAGAATCTTCGGAGTAAGTGTAGAGAATGTCAAGGGCCACGTAGCCGAAGTCATGGGTCGTGCGGAAACGATGACCAGTTTTAATTGCGACACCATTAACGAACCTTTATCCAAAATCCTCATAAGTTTCATTTCATTCATTTCATGAGAGAATTATAAAATTATGTTAGCTGCAAAAAAAATCTTACCATTCGATCTTCAAGTTGGCATCGTTGATTGGCTCCACACGGCATTCAAGATGAGCGTGTTCACCTTCCTTAAGGTGGTCCAGGTTGTTCAGTGGTGTCAGGAAGACAGGTTTCTGGTGAACAATTTCTTTTTCTACTTCCTGTTTGACTTCGACGGTTTCAAGTTCGCGGATCTTCTGCAAACGCTGAGCATCCAAGGTGTCGAGGCAGAGACCTTGTTTAGCTACAGAAACGAAGAACCATGATTAACCTCAAAATTCATTTGAAACATATGAACTCTATGACCTGTGCATATGAACTTACAGTCGACGGAAATGACGCAAGTAGTCACAGCTTCTCCAACGGCATTTCTAGCCTTGCACATGTAGGTACCCGAATCTTCAGGGTAAGCGTAAAGAATATCAAGGGCGACGTAACCAAAGTCGTAGGTGGTCTTGAACTTGTGTCCTTGCGGAATGGGTCTACCATCCCTGAACCATTCAACGACCATTGTGGGATCATTGACCGGTGTCAGGGTAGCTTCCAAATGAGCATTCTTGCCTTCCGGCAGATGCTCAATGTTCTTCAAAGGACGACCAAATTTAGGTTTCTCAGCGATAACCGCGTCTTCATGGGCGACGCGCTTGTAACGGGAATCATCCTCCAGGTACTGGATCTTTTGAAGAGCGCCTTCGTGCTGAGTATCACGAATGATGGAAGCGCGAGCTGTGAATTAGTAAATTCATTATCATCATCATCATCATCATCATCATCGAAATCATAAAGTTCACACTATGGCCAATGTAGACACAGCTGAACATTGTGCATTAACTAAGGATCTTGGTTCTAAAAAGCAAAGCTCTGCACCTAACAACATCAAATGAACTCTTTGGAAATTGGGACAGTCATTTTCCAAAAATAAGGTAAACATGGAAGATAAAACCAGGAACAGGAACGCGTTCCTCTGTATTGTCTTACTTACATTTGACATCAAGATTGATCGAGCTCTGCGCCGATCCGAGGTTATTGGTAGCCTGGCAAGTATAGGTGCCAGAGTCTTCAGCATGGACAGACAGTACGTCCAAAGAGGCAAAACCAAAGTCACAAGTGGTTCTGTATCTGTGACCAGTAGATAATGGCTTCCCATTATGGAACCATTCGACTTTCATGTTTGGGTCAGGGTAAGGCTCGATGCGGCACTCATAGTGTGCGCTTTGACCTTCGACCAAATTAGTAGGTCCGTTCAATTGGACCGTGAAGGAAGGCTTGTCCTTAATGACAATTTCTTCCTCGTCACGTCGCTGATACTTGCTAGTGTCTTCCAAAGCTTGAAGCTTCGACAAAGCACTTTCATGCTGCGACTCGAACTGCAGGGCTGCCTTCGCTGTATACAAGAAATCTTATATCAAAATTCTAAGTTCTTCCTACGACTAACACCAGATTTAACATTTTCACTTTCTAATAAGCTGGCATGTTCCAAATTCCCACTTGGATCTTACCTATTGTCATATTAATTATTCTTTTCTACACACGATAACTATTGCCAAATACCAACTATTGGGTGCTACTGATACTGTGCAATTTTTTATACTAATTTTGTAGACTGGACCACTTGATGACGTCGAGTACTTACACTGAACGAAGAGAGTGGCTGATGTTACAGCCTCACCAAGATCATTGACAGCGCGGCAAGTGTAGGTTCCGGAGTCCTCAGGATTGACATATTTCATGTTCAATGCCACGTAACCAAAGTCGTGCATTGTGGTTACGCGATTAGCTGTTAAAAATATACAGTCATTGGATGTCTTTTTTAATGATAATTTTTGCAAAATTCATTTTTAGAGTTTTTGTGTGACTTACAGGCTGCAATTGGTACTCCGTTACGCAGCCATTCCACTTTGAGTCTAGAATCGCCTACAGGAATAACGCGAGCTTCGAAATGGGCTGCTTGATTTTCAGCAACTCTCAGATCCTTGATGGGCATCGTGAAGACAGGAGCCTGACTGACTGTCTCTTCTTGCACGGTCTTGCGTTGGTAGCGAGATGAATCTTCCAGATACTGAAGTCGTTCGAGGACTTCCTCCCGCTGGGACTCCATGTAGATTGACTTTTTAGCTGTTGAAAAATATTTTGTAGCATATGTATCTGATATTGAGACGATTTTCGTTGATGAAGAATGATACTTACAATGTACCACTGCCGTGGCGGAAGTGATGGCTTCTCCGATGGCATTTTTAGCACGGCAGGTATAGGTTCCGGAATCCTCAGGGTAGGCGTACATGATGTCCAGGGCGACGAAACCGAAGCTGTTGGTTTCTATGAATCTTGAACCAGCTTTTACTGGCATGTTGTTATGGAACCATTCAACCTTCATCGTTGTATCTGAAACCGGAATGAGTCTGCACTCGAAGTGAGCTCTTTGTCCTTCCTTGATCTCGACGTTCTTCAGGGACGTGGTGAAGATTGGTGCCTGGGTAGTGGTCTCTTCAGTGACCTCACGCCTCTGGTACTTGGACCTATCTTCCAGGTAATGGATTTGCTCGAGGCCTACTTCGTTCTGGGTGTCAGTAAGGATCTGAGCGGTTGATCGGCAGCTCAGGGTACACTTGACCTCATCACTGCCAACGAGATTGACAGCACGGCAGGTGTAGGTACCAGAATCCTCGGCAATTAGGTCAATAACATCGAGAGCAACGTAGCCAAAGTCGTGAATGGGACGGAATCGGTGTCCTAAAGAAAAAAAAATTTAATGAATTCCAAAATATACAGTTTTTTTAATTAGATCATCTTGATCTCTGAGATACTTGCCTACAGTGACTGGACGACCGTTCTTGAACCACTCTACTTTAAGATTAGAGTCGGTAACAGGCTCAAGTTTGCATTCAAAGTGGGCATGCTGTCCCTCCCTAAGGTTCTCCTGATTTTTTGGGGTAGTTACGAACTTTGGCTTAACATTAACAACCTCGTCCACTAGTTCGTTTCTCTTGTACCTGGATGAATCCTCCAGGTACTGAATCCTCTCCAATCCTTCAGGATGCTGGGATTCGAGTAGCAGATCCTTCTTAGCATGGACGCGTACGGAACACGAAGTCACTGCTTCGCCCAGTTGGTTACGGGCTTGGCAGGTGTAGACTCCAGAGTCTTCAGGATAAACACCCAAGATGTCCAGGGCAACGTAGTCGAATTCATAAGAAGGCCTGAATCTGTGTCCAGTTTTGACTGGTCTTCCATTAACGAACCATTCAACCCTCATGGTGGAGTCGCCAACTGGTTGAAGACGACACTCCAGGTGAACGTTGGTAAGTTCGACGGTTTCGATATTATGAAGTGGACGAGTGAACTGAGGTGCCTGCTGGACGGTCACTTCTTCTTGCTGAGTTCTACGATACCTTGAAGAGTCTTCCAGCATCTGGATCTGTTCAAGGGACTGTTCATTTTGAGAATCGGTAACGATATCTGATCTTCCAATGACGCGAACGCAAGCTGATGTATGAGCGGTACCAAGATGATTGGTAGCCCTGACGGTGTACTCTCCAGAATCCAGAGCAGTGGCGTGAACGATGTCCAAAGCCACAAATCCAAAATCATAGTAAGTCCTGAATCTGGAGCCTACGGTTACTGGTCGGCCATTCTGGAACCATTCCACTCTCATGGTAGGATCACCCATTGGTTCTAGGCGACATTCCAGGTGGATATTCTTGCCCTCGCTTATCGGCTTAGGGTCGTTCAATGGCTGCACGAAGATGGGTTTGGATTTTGAAATTTCTTCGATGTGGTACTGAGGCTCGACGAATTTTGATTCTTCAAGTCTTTGTGTTTTTTCGTAGGTCCCACGATGCATGCTACTGGTATCAATGCTGGAACGAGCTACAAAGGATGAATTCGAATTAGACACATGGAACAGACATATTCTAGATCCGATCAGAAAATGGGGTTCTTCTAGAAGTTTTACTCACTTTCAACAATCATGGTGGCAGAGAGCTGTGCTTCGCCAAGAGCATTTCTAGCAACAACCGTATAAGTTCCTGCGTCTTCTGACCGAACTTGAAGAATATCGATGGCGACGTATCCAAAATCATGATAGGTCTGAATCCTGTTGGCTGCTGTAATAGCCTTTCCATTGTGGTACCATTCGATCTTCATGGTAAGGTCACTTTGGGGTTCAACGCGAGCCTCAAAATGAGCGCGTTGACCTTCTACTATCTTGTTGGTACCCTTGAGAGGTCCCAGGAAACGTGGTGCCTGGGTGACCTGAGTCTCTTCCTGTACCTGGCGAGAATAACGGCTCGAGTCCTCGAGATTTTGAATCTTCTGCAATCCGGTTGGATGCTGACTGTCAAAGATAACGTCATTCTTGCTGATAACGCTCAATTGAGCCGTGGTGTGTGCCTCGCCGGCCCTGTTGTAGGCGCGGCAGGTGTACACACCCACATCGTGGATCGTCACGTATTTAATGGTCAGTGCTACATAGCCGAAATTGAAAAAGGTAGTGGTTCTTGAGCCTGAAGACAAAACAATACACAGTAGGGTATTAATAACATGATATAAAATAACATAATTTAATTACATGATTAAAAAATCAAATCCTTATTTGATGCGTTAACTCACTAGCTTCTACGGGACGTCCGTCCTTGAGCCATTCGACACGGAGATTCGAATCTCCGACTGGCTCAAGGCGGGCCTCGAAGTGAGCGAACCCGCCCTCTCGAATATTATTCTGATCCTTGATAGGCGTTTTGAATTCCGGTGGGCTCGAGTGTTCAGGCTGCTCCTGAACATATTTCTGGTGCATAGCCTGTTGATAGGCTTCCAACTCCTCGGCAGCTTCGATGTACCTTTGCTGCTCGGGTATGCCCAAGTCAGCGGTAACGCTGGTGCGTGCTGAAAAATTATTCAAAAAAGGTCAATGAACCTGCGAAATTTTTTCAAAGTGATGATCGTCCTTAATTTTCTATTCATTTTTATAAAGTTACCATAGACACGAAGACTGGCAGAGCTGACGGCCTCTCCTAAGCGATTCACAGCCCTTACTGTATAAGTACCAGCATCTTCAGCTCGTAGGTGCAATATATTGAGTGAGACGTAACCGAAGTTGAAGATGGTTGTGATTCTTGAACCTGGAAGATAGGTCTTATTAGTGGCAAATTCGTGATGAAGATTAGTCGATACCAATTGACCAGAATGATTTTTAGGTACTAACTGGCTGTGATGGGTCTTCCATCCTTGTACCACTCCACTTTCATGGTGGGGTCACTAACGGGGGTCAATTGTGCCTCAAAGTGGGCATTACGACCTTCCTGTAGTTCACCAAGCTCCTGGAGCGGACGGATGAAAACTGGTCGCTGCGAAGAGGTCTCTTCAATGCTCTCCTGCCTTTGATACTTGCTGTAGTCTTCCAGTTGTTGAATGTACTGGAGGCTGTCGGGGTGTTGGCTGGTTTGCTCGATAGTGGCACGAGCTGAAATATCAAGGAAAAGTTTTTTTTTTATTTTTTTTATCAGTCAAATGATTCTTCGACCAAAAAATCTTTTAAAAAATGTATAATTACGCGTAACACTGAGGGTGGCACGAGATTCAGCAACTCCTGTCGAGCTGATGACGCGACAGACGTACTCTCCACTGTCGTGCATGACGATGCTGATCAGGTCCAAGGCAATGAAGCCAAATCGGAAGACAGAAGTTGCTCGAGAGCCTAGAGTGTAAGATAATTAACGAAATTAAATAATTGACCCAAATGGCCATAGCGATTGATCAATCGATCTTTGATCTTGATCAGACTCACTTGCGTCTAAAGCTCTTCCATTGATGTACCATTCCACCCTCATGGTGGGATCGCCCACCGGTTCGATTCTGGCCTCGAAGTGAACGCGACCACCTTCGATTTGGTGTACGTCGCGCAGAGGGATGATAAATTGAGGTGGTGGATAAATCCTGTCCTCCTCCTGTGGAGCCAGGTATGGCTTAGCGCGCTCTACGTGTCTCAGGTAAATCACTTCGGGGCCAGGTGCGGGTCTGTGGAAGATCATCATTGGATCATTGGTCTTTCGAATGATATCAATCAATGAATCATGTCAGTGCGACGACGCTTACTCTGGTTCGATGACTTTCGTCGGTCGGGGTAAGTTCAGGCGTCTTGGTTCGGGGGTAGCTCCTTTTGGCGTTTCGACGAAGAGCCTGGCCCGGGTGGCGGTGGAGCCAGCTACGTTCTGAGCGGTACACTGGTACCAGGCTGCATCCATTGCTCTTGCTTGTGGTATTTCCAAGGTGGAGGCTCCACTGCCGTCCGTCGATATGCGCACGTCGGGGCCGGGCGCTATCGGCACGCCATCCTGGATAGAAAATAATTATAAGAGTCTGTTCACACGTGATCATGATCATCACTAGTGATGAAGAGATGATTTAGGTTGACGAAGACCTTCTGCCAAGTGATTCGTGGGATCGGAGTGCCGACTGCTCTGGCTGTGAAGACAACTGGTTCTCCTTCCTTTACGTTTGTCGTGGTGAAACGCTCGACGAATTTCGGTGCTATCACTTGCTCCTTTTCAAGGACGTTCAGCTTGCACTGGAACGACGTCTCGCCGGCCTTGTTCTTTGCGACGCAAGTCACGACGCCGGCGTCGCTACGGTTAACGTTCGTAATCATCAGAGAGTTGTTGCCGGACTCGTTCACCAGGATCTTGTGGGTAGCGTCGTTGGCTACTGGGTGGCCATTGATGTACCAGGTCACTTCAGGGTAGGGACGACCAGTTACGCGACAGTCAAACCTATGGAGATCAATGATAGCTTGTGAGTTAATGATTCTCATGTTTTTGATGAATGAACTTTGGGTCTGATTGGTCCTACCTTGTCATTTTGCCTTCAGTAGCTTCGCGATCGGTACAGGTGCGAACAAAGTTCGGTGGCAGGACTTTTCCAGCTTCAATTGTTTCGGAGCTCTCCATCTGACTAGTCTTCAGAGTGTCTCTTTGCTGAACCTGACTCTGCACCTGGTCCACCTGATCGGATGACTCAATAGCCAAGTAGGCAGAGCTGACGGTGCATCCTTGAGGATTTTCAGCCAGGAGAGTATAATGACCACTATCTTCTGGCAGGGCTGTTCTGATCTTGAGAGTAGCTTGCTGATTGGACTGAGTGATCTCAACGCGATGAGACTCCTGAATTCTTTGACCATTCTTGAACCATGTTATCTGAAAGAGAATTTTCATTATTGCAACTGCTACCTATTTTGAGCTTTTTATTTTGACTGATTCATTTGGATGATCTTATGAAACCTACTCTCGGTTTAGGATTGGCAGCGATCTTGGCAGTGAACACTGCATCGGAGCCTTCGATCAGCTTTGAGTTTCTTGGCTTCTGTGTGATTTGAGGTGGCGTAACCGGTCCTAAAGTGCGATCGACGACGGTCGATATTTGCGAATCAGATTCGCCGACGAATCGGCGAGTTATCGATTCGCGAAATTCGGTTTCGCGTAGCAGCCTGTACTCGAAGGTGTCGACCTTGAAATCCTCTATGCTGCTACCATTGACGTAGCTTTGCTTCTCGATGGTCTGCTGGTAGCTGCGCTGCTGAAAACTTTGACTTCCGGTTTTCTTTTCAGTCGATTGGAAAGTTTGAGCGTATTCCTTCTTGAAGCCACCCACTTGCTGTTGGGGCGGGGGACCGAATCCTTCCGGTTGGATGTAGACGGAGCAGATTGCTTCACCTGAACGGAAGAAGAAATAATTTTGAGAAATTTTTTAAAAATTATGTCAATTTGATTTTATCCTGTAAGTGATAACTGACCATATTGATTTTTTGCATTGCAGGTGTACTCTCCTTCGTCTCCTGGACCAATCTGGTTAATCTGAAGTGTTACGATGCCGGTCTTGTCGTCGTAGGACATCCGGATCTTTTGGGACTCGAGGAGAGGTGCACCCTTATGGGTCCAGCTAACGAAGGGTTTTGGATTTCCTCGAACGCGCCCTTCGAAAATTGCATTACCACCCTGTGCGAATCTCGCATTTTTGAAGATTTGCTCAAAAACAGGTGGCGATGGATCTCCAGGTCTACCCGTGAAGCTGAATAGATAAAAAAATTGTAGTATGTCTTACTTTTACGTAAAATATAATCTTATTCAAGAACACGATATTTTGAAAAAACTTACGCTGGGACAGCAGGAGTGGACTGCATCACAATCTCTCCATGTACTATAAAAATGAAAAAATTATTATTACCGACTGACGTGTTTTTTATATTTTCAAAAAACCTTACTAAAATTCTCGAATTAATGTTTCCTAAGGTGGAAATACCAGAAATGGCAATTTGCCAATGAACTATGAGATTTCGCCTGACACGTCACCCAAATTGCGACGCTGACAAGACAACCTTGTTTGTCTCTTAACATTTTTTTTTTCATTTTTTCTCCTGCATAAAAAATGGCACTCGAGGTATCATGAAGGGGAGATGACAAAAATTTGGAGCAGAAATCTAAGTACGGAATCGGAACGTCGAGTTGACGCAATTTCTTTTCTCTAACCAAGAGGCGTCGCCGTCGTTACGTCGCGATGCCGAGTAGACGCTTTTTCCTAGGCCTCTTATTTACGTGGGAGCATGGTAATTAAACCAATTTACCCATTAAATTTGGGTCGCTTCCATAAAATAAATTGGCTCGGGTACAGTCCGGATAAGATTTTCAATAAATTTTTGATTTTCCTAGCATTTTTTGAAAATTTTAATTAAACATTGCCATCGACCTAAACCACTTCCAGCGTGAACCCCAGCATTCTATAAGGTAATTCGGACCTCGCTTTTGGGCATAAAAAAAAATGAAAAATTTTCAAAATAAACCAGAGCCCATGTAATCGGACCATCAATCATAGTAGCAAAAAAGTTCGCAGTTCATTTGCCAGTGAAATATGTGCGGTCCCATAAATGCAGCATATTTCTCCGAGGACCCTAGTAGCACAGAGAACAGCGCTGATGCTGATGATGATGATGATGATGGTGCCTAAGAAGTGAGAGAGAACAAGGGATAATACGAGGGAGTGCGAGAGAGACGGCGAGCGGCCTATTTTTGTACAGCTTGGGGATCACGTTACCCGGACCCATTTTAGGAGCAACTATCTTTACACGGCGCCCAGCGCCGCGATGCTCGACATCCACCAATCGCGCCGTCCGCGAAGTTACGCAAATCCAGTCACTGACCAAAATAACAGCTACGGACTGTAGCGAACT
>JARPRH010000118.1:214261-226316 GCA_031763665.1 Calameuta haemorrhoidalis | reverse complement strand
AATAAGTGATAAATAATATCGCAGTAACATGTCTCAGGGTGATACATCTTTATTAATAGATAACTACAAATAAATAGGGTGTCTCGTCATGTGTACTTTTGCGCGCACACGTGCGCGCGCGCTTTGTTAAACAAAAACAAAAATGAACAAATGAGAGGAAAATTACAAAAAGCTCCAAAAGGCAAGGTGGCGCAAGAATTTTGTGACTCCTCGAGATTATCTCGTGGAGGTTAAAGGTCACAAAAAAAAAGAAGAAGAAGAAGCTCCGGAAGAAAGGGGGGTTGGACCTCCTCCTGTGCTTATCGCAATTCGTTATCGCGTAAAACCTAACCTTTCCCTGTTTACCTCGAAACTATTGTTAATTATTGCAAGTGACTAGGTCGTTCGCATACAATTCGAGAGAGACGACGTGGAGGGTGATCTTATTTTTTTTTTTTTACTTCAATTACATCTTTTTTTATTTTTTCTATTTGGATTTTATTGCGTGACGAGTTCGCATAATTTTATCAACTGTCAATCCCTCCTCGACGTCTTCGAGACAAGCAAGCTACTATTAATAATTAATAAAAAAAAAACCTTTCACGAACTTCTACGTTTATGGTAATAAAGGTAATGGCAAGTAATCATTGTCATGGCAATAAAGCTCGTTTTCGAAATAACGTGTCTCGTTTTACAGGAAATCAAAATTGATGAAAATTTTGAAAAATATTTCAAGCGAGAAACACGGAATCACGGATACAATAAAAAAAACAGATCGATATAGAAAGATCAAAAAACAAAAGCATCGATAGAACAAAAAATATCAAACCGCTAGAAGCAAAGTTTCACTGATCGTCCATTGAAAATGACGAAAAATGCGTTTCGAGAGCCTCTTGACGCTTTGGCAGCAAAAACTGATCGAAATTTGAAAAAAAAATCTGGATCCACGTGCGACTGTCGATCGGCAAAGGGCACGGAAGTCATAATAATCTTTCTTAATTTCGATTGTCACGAGTATCGCAAAGGTACTAAAAGCTAAATTATAGTTATTTTTTGTTCGGAATTTCATATCGAGAAACGCGAAACTTTTCAAAATATTTTTGTGAATTCAAAAAAAAAGAACTTTCTTCATATTTATCTTAGCAGCCAACATTTCTCGATACAAAATACCGAATTAATCCATCACCATTCGTGCTAGCGTTACGGGTTTTCTTGTCACAGTACATTTTTTAAAAAATATTTCCTTTATGCCCTTTTTGATTTTTTTAATGTGTTCGCCTCTGACCACGTTAGAAGCGGGCGGTGCTGCCAGTTTTACTTGATAGAGTATACTGATCGTCTGTTACCTGGAACTTGTAAGGTAGCCGATGTTCCTGTAGAACCCAGACTGTTCGTAGCTGTACAACTGTAAGTACCACCGTCCTCTATAAAAAGTAAAATTCCAGCTCTTTATTTTGTCCCATGTTCCAAAGAGCAAAAACTTGAGGTAATTTTCATGAAAAACACACCAGGATAAGCTCTCGGTATAGTCAAACGACAAACTCCGTTTCTATATTGAACTTCGTAATTCGACGAAGTCTCGATGATCCTGCCATCCTTGGACCAGAGTATATTGGGCTGAGGTTCCGCCTGGACGATGCATTCGAATCTGGCAGTCTGACCACTCACTACTGCGATATCTCGAAGTGGCTAAAAGAAGAATAAAAATATGATAAAGATAAATCGCTGATAAACCTGTGATTCTTTTTTTGAAATTACTTACAGTTATGAATACAGGTGCTTTCTTTGGCTGAATGTCTTGATACGGTTGAATAACTTCTTTACTCGTTGGCACTCCATTGCTGGGCCATGGCGAACCTGAAATACAGTCTGTAATGAATTTCCAAAAAAATCGAAGTCCCATAGTACAGAGGACTTCCAAAATGAAAATGACGTACGTAGAAAAAACAAGAATACAAAAAACTCGAAGCTAGAAGGCTTTTCGAGAAAAAGTTCTCTGAATCTCAAAAGCTGTCTAATCTATTGGAAGCACACCGAAGAAAGCTTCGTAAAAACAAAACAACATTGATGCAAGATCTCAGTACCAAAAAACTTCGATAAACAGGATCTGAATCTCCGTTCATCCTAAAGATCTGAAAGTGTCCAAAATGAAAGAAAAGAACGTGCAACATCGATTGAAATTCAAAAATACTGGAGCGCAGTAGCTGATGATACCGAAGAGGCCGATGAATTCTGAAAATCGTCTCAGCATAAAACGTGCAAGATTCCATTCCAATATAAATGAGAGGCTGAGTAGCGGGTAGGTGGGTGTAAACGCCATGATAAAAGCACAAAGCTGAAGAGGCGCAGATGCGACGAGGGTCCACGAGAACAAGATCAAGCAGCGTTCGGATTGGGTCGTAGTAGCTGATTTAGCAGTTGAGGTCTAACTGTCTACCTGCGGAATCAACATTGCTCGGTGGTCCAGCGCTACTATGATGAGGAGAAAGACTCGGCAAGCTCGGACTCAAGGAAACTGGACTAGGCGTAGTCTGATCCCATCTTGATGTCGGAATAACGACGTTCGGTGCGCTCAGATTGCTCTGAGGTAGACTGTGTCTCTTGCGAGTGCGCGAGTCTTCAGCCTCTGAAAATTCACTCTCGGATGTGGGTTCCCACTTGACGGTCTTCGAAGCTGAAAACTTGGACGGTTTGAACTGACTCGCAGCACCCGGTTTGGTAAAACCGTTTTCCTTCTTGGTAGTGAACTCGTGGATGATCGGCACGTCTATGTCGCTGGCACGTCTTTGACCTTGGATGGTCTTACTGGTACTCGTTAGGGTCTTCTTTCCTTCGCCAGGCAGCACGATTCCAAATTCGTAGCCAAAGTCGTATTTGAAGTATATCAGTCCGGTGTCCGGATCGACGTGTTTCGTGCCTGTTTGTCATATCATGCTTTGGCAAGTTTGTGTAATCGATTGAAAATAAAAAAAACACCCAGTGATACCAGGATCAAGATGCAGTAATAAAAAAAATAAATTTAAAAAAAGACAACATCGATATAAATTTTTTTTTACTGAAAATTATCAGGAGTGGACGTAGGTTTTTGGAAGTGGAGGATTTACCGTATTGCGCGGATCTGGTTTCCTCCCTGTAAGCTTGAGGCTCATCCCCGTCGGTCGCGTGTCCATCCGTCTTGTGCTTCAGGATCGGTTTCTTCTTCAGATCCGACTGGATGTCGTTGACGAACTTTTCCGTTTTGGACTTGAAGCTGCTCGTCATGTCGCTCATGTGCTTCGAGGCTACATCTAAGGAGTCGACGCGTTTAGATCGTCATCGTCAAACACCACTCTAAGTAGCTACTCTTATAAAGTGGCTATAAGTGGCTGGCATGATGATTCTTAATGATTCTTAATAATCAAAAAGCGAACGGTACCATCCCTGGTACACTTTTTTTAAAAGCCAAGGAAAACTAATAGAATCCTAAGCGTCCTTACAATTCGCCGCCTTCTTCACGTCCTGCTTCGAGACGAATCCAAACTCCGGTGGTGAACCAGGCTTCAGGATCTTCTCCTGGTGCTGCTGCTGCTGCTGCTTCACCATCTGAGTCTGGGAGTCAAACCGCTTCCTCATCTCCTCGAGTCTCTGAAGCCTCTTGTTCTCCGCGTTGATGTCCAGCAGATGTTGAGTCATCGATGTTTCCTGAGGCATCACCGGAGGTTGAGTATCAAATTCCATAGGGGTCATCACGCGTTCACGTTCCCGCTGAACCGGAACGCTGGATGATCTAGCTGATCTCGGTGGCTGGACCTTCCTATAATGAAGATCCTCAGTATCGCTGTCAGCGGGGGTCCATTTGGGCTTTATTCTGATGTCAGCATCACTTTCGTAATCGGATTCTCGAAATTGACCCTGAACGAACTTCGTAGGAGTGGGCACTTGGAATCTACTGTGTTGCTGATTGCTACCGGTGCCGTAGCTCGCGAAATTATTTTGGCTGCTCTCGTTCTCGCCGAACTTTATAACTCGGCTGGTCTGCTCAACCGTGACTACTCTCCTAGTATTTTCAGTGGACTCGTCCATTCGCACCGTCTTCTTCGTCTCCGTTCCAATAGCATTGTGGAACGGAAGTCCTGAACGCGCCTCGTAGAAGGTCTGGCGTTGCTGTTGCTGCTTCGGTGGTACGTAGCCCATTTCCGGTGGTGAACCAGGAAGCAGAACAGACTTCGGTTTGGTCGGGGTGGCTACGGCCACTTCGAGCTTTGGCTGCGGTGTTATCGGCTTTGGTCTTGGAGTTATTGCCTTCGGTTTCTCCAAAATCATCTGGGTCCGCTGTTGCTCCTTTTCTCTGGATTCTGTCATTTCTTTGAACTGTTTGACCTCTTTCGTTTCTTTAGTCGATTTGAGGCTGCTCAGGCTGCTCTTCTCGATTGGCTTAAATTCGGGACGAGGTGGACCTGAATACTGTGGGGGAGTGTCGAAGACTGTGGGTGGAGTTGGTAAGGGTTCTGTCGACCTTGGACGTGATTTCCCTAGATAGAAAACTTTCTCAGTCTTTCACACGACATCTAGCGACACTCTAAAGGAGCACGCAACGACTAAGAAAAAGCCACTTGCCGTGAGAGAAATGATAAATTCGCAAAGGCAGAGCCAAAGTAAACGAAGCGGAAACGTATGCAATCTACTGATCGCTGAACAATATAAAATTAAAACAAGAACTGATCCTGCTGAAGGTGTAGGATTAGAAAAGTCAAGTTATGTTGCTGTGTGCTGAAGTAGGGGTATATCAAATAAATTTTTCTAAATGATCAGACGATCGGGTAAAGAAGATGAAGGTAACTAAATAAGCGAGATCATTGAGATTAACTGTGCCAACAGAGCAACGATGTGCATCGACAGTCATAGAATATTCTAAGTACCTGAACCGATCAGATTTGGCTTGACTGGTTTGAAGGAGTGATCATCCGTGTCGGATCCGTGTGGTTTCCAAACCGGTGGAATTCGGCCTTCGTAGTCGCTCTCGTAGTCGCTCTCGCGGAATTCACCCTTGATGAATTTCGAAGGACTAGGAGGTGGCGGCATTTTCCTGGGTGTAGACGTAGCTGTGTCGGCCTTGAACGGGAACGGTTCCAGTTTCTGCGACTTTTCCGAAGACTGACTCACGCTGTAGAACGATTCCTGAAAACAATTGTATTTAACAATTTTTAAATCCAATTGAAATTTCTACCGACCCAGTATACACTACAAAAACTGTACTCAGTGTTAGAAACTTCAAGCTCGATTTCCACTGAATCTCCATACTACAAAAGCAACAAACTCATGAAAACACTTTACTAACGACTCTTCTCCGACTATGTGGGTCACTCTTCGGCAAGTTAATCATTCCTGTTTAGTTAGAACTAAAAAAATGGTCAGCTTGTTAGACAACGCTATTACTCGGAGTACGATAGGCGGGTACAGGGCAAAATGCACGCAGGCAGACACACAAGACCTTGATGTCACCAAAGAATCTCGAACCTTTGTGGGTTTAAACTGCGTTGAGTCAGTCCCGCAACTCGTTGAAGTCTTCTCGACAAGGGTGCTGTGTTGAACCTGAGGTCTGGAAGATGGTTGGGAGAAGGAACCGGATGAAAAGTCTTTCTGTTGTGAACTCGTGAAGGTTTGGCTCTTTATAAATTGCGAGTGACTCTCCGAGTAGGAGGTGTGAGATTCCGAATGAGAAGATGAAGATCCTTCGTGCTTGCTGAAACTTTTGTGAACTGTCGAAGAACGTTGCTGAATGGGTTCATCAGTGTCTGCCATGTAGCCACTTTCTTGCTGGAAGGTCTTGACCTTGAACTTCGGGGACTCCGGACCGACCTTGGTCGGTGACTTTGGCGCTAGAACCGGAGGAGTCTTTGGACTTTTTGGTTGAACGTAGATCGGGGGTGAACCTGGTTGAAGCACTGGAGCCGGAACAGTTTGAACAGTGTGTTGCTGATGCTTCATGTCTCTTTCGTGTCTCGTCATGGTCTTCTTGTATGACTTCTCTTGATAGTCTCTGGCTACGTTTGGTCTGGGTGGTCCTGTGAATTCTGGAGGTGGTATTTCAAAACTGGATGGTGGCAGTGGTTCAGGCTCGGTAGACTTGGGTCTGGTTGGCTGTTTTGGAATTGGAGCTTTCACTCTTCTGTAGCGTGGCTCTTCGTTGTCACTTTCGTAAGGTCGCCACTTGGGTTTGAATGGACCTTCAAAATCGGACTCGTAATCGCTCTCGCCAAAGGAACCCTTAACGAACTTTGTGGGTGTTGGAGGTGGTGGCAGTCGAGCTGATTTCGGTCCCGTAGTTCCACCCTGGTACGGGAAAGGTTCCAGGTCTGGGAACTTCTCAAGTGGCTTCGTCGGGCTGATCTTCTTGGGTTCACTGAACTTGGCTGGCAATGGAGGTGGCGCGATGTGGACGTCCTTTGGAGGTATTGGAGGAGGTTCGTCCCTCTTCGGGGGTGGCGGTATAGTCCTGATGGCACCAGGTGGAATTTTTGCAGGTTGATGTTCCAGGGACATCTCTAATGTCTTCTCGATCTGGTCCACCTTCTTTTCTTTGATAATTGGACCGGAAGCAAAAGCTATTTCTGGAGGAGGTCCTGGTTCCAAGATGGGTTCAGGTTCTACCGTGTGATATAGGTGGATGACGGGCTTGGGGATAACGTTCTTCACCAATTGCGGTGCTTTCAGCTCTTCCGACTGACCCAGTCCTGGAGGCCAAGATTTCTTTAGCTCGGAAGGTTTCAGTCCACGTTCTTCCACGATTGTTTTTTCCATCGTTTCTGTCTTTTGGACATCGCACTCAGAAATGTACTTTTCGTACAGGGATCTTTGCTGAATAGGATTGATCGTATGATCGACTTTTATTGTCTCAGCATTATAAATAATGGGTTTCGGCGGAGCTGGTTGTTCCACGACCTTCCTCACGGTCTGCTCTTCCCTAGTGCTCCAGGATTTCTTCTCGAAGGAACTCGAAGACTCGATATTTGTTTTCAACAATCCCGACGATGTCTCTTGAACTTCCTGTCGGACCTCGTGACTTGCTGCCTTGAAGTCCTGACCAGGAATAAATTGCTTCTGCGTGGCTGTACTGAAACTCTGTGATTCTTGAGGAGGCCACGATTTCTTGCTGGAATCCGTGCACTTGTGTGCCCAGGATTTTTCCATTGCCAAAGCATCCGCCGACGGCTTCGGCGATGACGCTCTTTCCATGTGACTCGACGAAGCTACGGAGTGACACCTGTAGTCCGATAGATCCGTAGACACGTGCGACCTGGTTTCAAAGTCTGAAGCGTAAGAAGATTCGCCATGGTACGGTGAAACGGGAGATGCTGCCGTCGGCATGATAGGTCGGGCAGCTGGAGCTGGTTCAGTTCTAATATCATTTTGGATCTTCTTCTCGTGGACGTCCTTCTTGATGCATACTTCCTCCATAACTTCCTGCTTGTGCAGCTCGAACGGAGGAGGTATCACCGTCGAGGATGGCCTGGAGGATGGTTTGGGGGTCTCGATTTTGGGCTCTGCCTTTGGAGCTGGCGAGGGGAAGATCTTCACACCACCAATCGGGGCTTCAACAGGGGATAAATTCTTATGGGACTCCTGAAGCTGTTTCACTTTGACCGAAATATCAGGGCGTTTTTTTTTCGCCACTTCGACCTTCGGCATGTAGCCAATCTCGGGTGGTGGTTCCGGTACCAGGTTGAATCCTGACATCATTGCTTCAGCGCTCTCGGATTGAGCTTGAAGTTTCGAAATCGTCAGGGTACCATGAATGGGAGACCCTGAAGCAGTGGTGTCTTCCAGGATTGTACGTTTAATTTCCAAGGGCGGCAACTTGTATCCTTCATAAGGAAACTCGATGAGCTTGTTATCGATGCCTCTCGGAGATGGTCCTTGTTCTATCTTCGTGAAGATATCCTGAACAGCCTTCTTCGTCGTCTGGTAATCTGAAGCAGCTGGCTCGGTCTTCTTCACTTCCTCAAACTTCGTCGACCGTTCATAATTCTTCGTCAACTTTCCAACCTTGACTTCGTATCCAGGACCTACATCCTCAGCCAGCTTGATCATCTCCTTTGGACCCTTTGGTCCTGAGTCCGTACTCTCCTTGGACTTTGATTCGAAGAAGCTCAAAGCGTCCTTTCTGGCGATGGTAGATGTCTCAACGTTCTCATTTTCGATGATCTCAGTAGACTTATCCTCGACCTTGGTACCGGTGGTCTGGGTGGTAGTATCCTGACCAGATTCCTTCGAAGTGCTGGTACCCAAGGAAGAGCTGCTCACAGTCACTTTCTCTTGTGGCTGTCCTGACCCTGACTTGGTCGTGGTGCTTTCGTATTGGAAAATCGGCGGTGTCTTGTGTTCCAACTTCATGTGGAACTTCTGTTCGGATTTCGTTTCGCTGTGATGCGACTCGATCGTCGATGAAATCGTTTCTGAACGCGTCGTGTGACTTTCAGTGACAGGATGCGTCTCCTCGATAGTTTTGACAGTGCGGATCGAGGATGAGGATGCGGGAGCTGAGGATGGGGTCAAGGTTTTTAGCCCGGAACTCGGTTGAATCTTCGTCGTCGAGATGTGCTCGGCCGTCAGATTTCCTGAAGGTACGTCGCCCTTCTTTCCATCGGGCTACGTAATATTGTAATGGATTTCATTTTTTTTTTAAATAATCTTCATTATGAATAACAACAAACGCATGAAAGTAAAGATCGCCTATTCTTAGTTCCAAATTCCAAAAATGAGTTTGGGAATTTCCTGTATTGCTGGTTACTAAAAAAAAAAAGGCCTAAACTAACCTGAACGATTCCCTTGTCCTGAACATTCTCGTAGACGACCGTTTTGTGAACTTCCACCATGGTGTCCGGAGTCGGTTCGAACACAGCAAAGTCAGCAATGCTCTGAGCTTCGCCACCAGCGTTGGTAGCGCGAACCATGTATTTGCCAGCATGTTCCTTTTCAGCTGAAATCGAAAAATACTTTAAAATCGAAATCCTCAAAAATACTGAAAGTCACATAGAACAAAAAAGATACCTTTATTAATAATAAGAAGGTAACAATTGCCCTGTTGCTGGATTCTGATTTCTGGTGGCTGCTCTTTCAGCGGAACATCATTTTTGTACCAGGTGACCGTTGGTTCCGGTGTTCCGGTTATTTCCACTTCCATGATGACGCGTTCGCCACGCTTCACTACCTGTGCCTGAAGACGTCTACCGAAGACCGGGGGGAAGATGGTTTCTGTTTTTTGTAATAGAGCAAGGAAAAAAAAATAAAAAAAAATAAGAAAACATAATATCAATAAATCGTTTTACGCATTTGCACAATTCCACGGCAAACATTAAAATTGTATTGTTAAGTATTGCTGTTAAATGTTAAGTGAAGCGACAGGCCTACTTTTGACGACGAGGTCCGCGGTGCTGCTGGCGGTGCCTACGTCGTTGACGGCGCTGCATGTGTAGCGTCCAGCATCCTTAACGTTCACGTTTTTAATTTCGACGCGCACGTGGTTGTGTGCGTAGCTTATCTTAACACCTTCCTTCTCTTTCAATTCCTGACCGTTTTTCGACCAAGTGATCGTCGGTTGTGGAAAACCTACGGGTAGGTTTTTGCTTTTGTTATCACCATAGCCTCTTACGGAATTTTTTTATTTTGTTCTATTTATTTCAATCCCTTTCGTTATCGTACAATAAGACATGAGACTGTGAACTTTGCATAAAAGAAATTTGTCAAAGTAAAATGTGATAATGGCAGATGATGTGATACCGAGGAATATTTGTACAGTATTAATAAAAAGGACTTTTTGTACAGAATTAATAAAGGACTGTTTGTACAGAATTAATAAAGGACTACTTTACTGTGGACAACCATCGACAAGGACTTTACTGAGGACTCTACGTGATGCTATGCGAATGCAGAGGCGCGTGACGGTGTCACGGAGGCTACCAGGAATTTATTTACAGAAGCTCCTTCATTCAGAGATAGAATGAGTTATTACAATTAGTAAATAAAGGGTTAATAATGAAGCATCCATTGAACAGTCAGCCACACGACAAAGAAACACGCCAAGACTAGCAGACCTGTAAAAGAAGAAGTTTAGCACATGACAGGCCTTTTGTTTCTATATGAAAGTTCAGTGTAGAAAAAGGAAAAAGAAATTGAAAAGTGAGAAGGTGAATAAGAGTAATAAGAAGAAGGGACGAAAACGATCGGACACAGAATACGTGAAGCCTCTTGGCAAGCGGACAACTGTTGCAGGCAGAATTACACTCAAAGACTAAATTATAGCTTGGAGGCTGTGTCGGGAGGAATGGCCACAAGACCTGCCAAGATTCGATCTTATGTTAGATTTCCACTTGAAAACGATTGGAAACAACATTGCGACAGTCTGCATCATTATATCATTGTAAGGTTAGGTTACATTCCACAGGAATGTGGAAGGATAAATGATTTTTTGGAATTTATCTTTTAAAAAATCCTTCGCTCCATCTACTTACCATCCACTATTCCCTCGAGCACTATGTCCGTACCCTGATCAACGATCATTCCTGTGACTGGTGAGACAAATCTTGGCGCCACAGACTTGCGCACGGGTTTCTGGACCTGGATCATTTTGCTCTCCAGCTTGGTCCCTTCCTCGCCCTTCGAGACGATCACCGTTTTCTCCTGCCGTATTTCACCAGGTTTCTCCTGGATTATTCGTTCGTATTCCTCGACCTTTTGCGACTGTCAACAAGAGTCCAGGATTGGTTTGATTAGTTTTTAAATTTAATAACAACGAGCTCGTCTTCACTTTTGACATCTTGGATGATCTACCTGCACCACTGGAGGTGCTCCGTTTTCTGAGCTCGACTGCTCAGAACTCTTCGTGGTCGACTTCACGCAGACGCTTGTCGGCTGATGACTTGGACCCAAGGTGGTCGATGTTGTCGAGGACGTGTACTCCTTCTTCGTGGTGGTGTGCGACGAGGAGGATTGGGTGACCGTCGAGGATATCTTCGTGAGGACGCTCTGGGAGCCACCCTCGGACGACGTCTTCTCCGTCGAGAAGTGCTTCTCGCTACTGTTTGAGGCCTGCATTTCTTCGGTTGGCACTTGGATCAGCTCGAGCTCTGCGTTCGTCCCTCCACCTGATGACGATGATTAATTGAGTTATCAATAGATCACTAATCAACTTTTGCCAAACCATCAATTTAATTCATAGCTTCTCTAATTCGATACTTTCCATCGATCATCTTGTATCGTGAAATAGGAATGTTTTATATTTTGGTAATTTTTGAAAAATATCGTTTTCATTCACCCACTCGAATATTCAATCCGGCTATATTTTTATCCTGGATCATTTTAGCTGGGAAATTGATCCGAATAAAATTTTCTCAAAGCAATAATTATATCGTTATAAATTTGAGACTTCATAAAGGTTAACGATCTACCCACTAGGAAACGTTAAGTTTAATTCGATCTTAACGGCCTTGTCTATTTGCTATCGACGATCGACAGATTCGTTCCTAGGATCTATAGATCAATTTCCTTGAATCATAAGAGTATTAATAGCTGTCCTGATTTACAGCGACGACAAACCAATCACCTTCTAGACATAGTTAACGGAATTTGACATTGATCTCACAATGTACATTGCATTTACGTTCAGATCCATTGAATAATAAAAAATAAAAAAAAATAAAATCTAAAAAATATTTTCATTAAAATCCCCGCCCACCACACTCAAAATTCTGACGATTAGCAACGATCAGCTAGAAATGATAAATAATAAAAATATTCTTGAGCACAAGGCACGACTTTGCAAAAGCTTCACAGAAGAGACATTGAGAGAGTTTGGCAAGTTTCCAAAATATTGTGCAAATAAATTCGGATAAATTGAGAATCGGGAATGCAATGAAAACTGGAACACGATATCCTATAGGCCAATTCGAAATTACCTGACTTGTACAAAAAAAACCGTGCTTTTAATTCCTACCGATTTCATTTGAGCGTCTCATCGCAATCCGACGCTTCCCGTAACACTAGCCGAACCAGCAGCTGAATTGACAACCCGAAGAAACGAACTACCTGGGTACTCAGA
>JARPRH010000118.1:185756-203449 GCA_031763665.1 Calameuta haemorrhoidalis | reverse complement strand
TTAAAGCTTCTTCTTCCTGATCTATTTTAATTGATGTACACAAATCGCACACGCGGTACAGTCAGCGCGAAAGATACGATTTATTTGTTCAGCCGAAATACCGCGACCCACTTTTCTTTTTCAAACCCAGACAGAACCGGATGTTTGATTCCGTCTTGTGAATCCAGTTGCGGTTCCAGCTTTCTCGGTTTGTTTAAATCTGCCACCAACAATCTCCTCAATTTTACGTATTTACTTTTCATTAAGATGCAAAATATTGACAACCGGTTCATATGTGACAGCTGTCAAACTTAACTGGCATTCCTGAAATCCAACTGAATAATCCGACGTTTGATAAGAGCAACACCCCCAGCCATGTGCTCCACGCGGACTCTATTTTTCGATCACCCATAATTCACAAATTAATTATCGATATTTACCTCAAGAATACATACTGTCTACCGGGTGTTCACAAATACCTCGAAAAATTCAAGCGTCCCTCCTACGAATTCAAATAATAAAAAAATGTGGTGGTATAAAAAAAGAGTAAAAAAAAACAGTCGACCTTAAACGATATATTTATGAGAGTATAAAAATATTCAGTGTCACCTATAAATAACAAAAAAAAAAACTTTTTTTTAAAAATCACAATGACCCCTAATTTAGATAAAGATTCCCATAAAGTAAATTTCATCTGCAATTCGAATCCTCTACGAGCCTTTCGAATACACTTAGCAACGAGCTTCGAGAAGCTACAGGGTGTAACAAAAATAATCAAGCAGATCTACTCCTCGGCGTTTCACCCTGTTGTATAATTAATACTGGTCACAGGGTAGATGAAAAAAAATATTTATACGAATTCTTCCATGCCACCATATATATGTACATATACAATCCCTTGCAAGATTTCACTAGAACTCTCATATCTTCATTCTATGTTAAATTTTAACGAAATCGAATTGTATCGACTCACCCGTTATATATAAATCAGGTAGAATATTCCAAACGCGTCCCAAGAGGCGTGGGCATATTACGCACATACTCGATACATGCACGATTCTACCACGTGGTACAACAGACGCATACAAATCCACCATTTGGAAGATGACACGATCAGAATGAGAGCGAGAGAGAGAGAAAAAGGGACAGCGAAGATAAAAGAAGACTCCTACTCATTGAGGGATGACATCACGACTAGCCTATATATTCTTAGGGGTTTATTGCAACAAATCACGTCGCTATTCTCGAGTCTACCTTTGGGTTTGACCCGGCGAGTACCCTAAGGCGTCATCCACACCGAAAACTTCCATCTACCATAGAATCTGATAATAATAAAAGAAACAGCAAGAGCAGTAAATGTCAATAATTGGATGTGAACGAGGCTTTATACATATAGGGTGACCGTTAAATTTACGAAAAAAATCCTCTAGGGCGAAAATATTTGCACTGCAGGCCAATATAAAAGATTAACGCCTCTAAAACTTCCTAATAAATTTTCCTAAAAACCCCATAATTTCATTCGCCAAACATTTACATAAAAATTTTATTTATCCCGCGTTAAACAAACCCGACATGCGTCATTTGTTATGTAAAATAACAAATTAACAAGAAAAAAAAATATGTTCCTAATGAATCACTTTTATAAATTTTAATAATAGATTTTTCCAAAGTATCTCATTGCTTGATCCCAGAAGACACAAGGAACGAATCGGTATGGCACTTCCGGTTTGAAAGTCGAACCAGGAACAACGTCCTCTTCCGGTATCAGGAGAGCAGCCGCGCGAGGCGTCGAGGAAAATTGGGTATAGTATGTATACCTATAGGCGCGCAGGACATATTGGCAGGATCGGTCGACTCAAAAGGACGAAGGCGTCTTGGCTATTTCCTCTTTACAGGAATCAGGAGCTCATGACGGAGCAAGGATATTGGTCCTTTGGTATATACATGTATAGTAGCTCCATTCTATGCACGAGACCATGGGAATCCTCAAGGACTCTTCTTGCAGGACTATCTCAGCCGTCCTTTATAAGGATCTTATGCGACTAAGGAATTGGCCCTGGAACTCGAATCCGCGATACATTCTAATTCCTGGGTAGCCACTTCCCAAAGCATTATTCACTTGCTTTAACATAAGTTTTACCGTGCGTGTCCAATTAAGGTGATTAACGTCTGTTACCCGCTAACTTGGACGATCACGTGTTAGAATACCAGAGCACGTGAATGCATTAGAACTGCATGTATTTACGCTTGGTTATCGAGCGATGCGACTGACTTTGTTGTTTATCTTTAAAATTGCATTTATTTTTATTATCAACGAATAAGAGTTCTGATACTGGTCGGAGTGCGTAACAGTGCGATCGATTGATCGATACGTGGAAGGTATCGATAACGTCGGGGTATCATTGGAAATCGTAAAATAATTATGTCAAGGTAATAAATATTAATGGGGTTTGATAACAGTGGAGTTTATCAAAAATTGAAGGGAGGCGACTGGGATCCGTCATGGGATCATATTGGCACTAACGATTCGGAGGTTAATTACGTTAATTATCAGAAGAATCAAAAAAAGTGGGGCTAAATGAAAATTTTCGAAAATACTTTGTATTATCGAATCTGACTAACTTTAGAAGCGATTTGGATACATTTTTTTTGCATAGGGACCGTAGGATTATTTTTAAAAAATTTTTGCTGCCACAAGGATAGCGCGAAGCGGTGCAATCCTCGTGCGTGCTCGGTAGGATAGAATTAATGACTTAAGGAACGTTGAATGTGCGGAGCGTGGGCCGAGTAATGGCTGCGCGCCCGCCGCCTCTTTACGAGTTTTTCGAGTCCCGGAGGTCGTCCGAAAGACGAGACGAGCAGAAAAGCAAAGTTTAATTTAGACGGGTTTGGTAAATCAGAGAGAAGAAAGTAGCGGCGACCATAAAGCGCCGTGACTCCGTACTGTGTAAGTGACAGAATTTAATTGGTAGATCGTAATAAAAAGAAGGAAGCACGAAGACAGCCGAACTTGGCCGAAGGCAAACCCGATGATCGATGTGAGCAAAGGATCATGGGAGCGGTTGAGATTTTCCTGGAATTGCACATCCGAAATAAACTACCGAAGTCGCGCTTGTCTTTTTTCTCTCCTTTCGTACGTCGGACGAAGACGGCGACGTCCGTAGCGAAATGCGGCGTCGTGCAAAATCGAGAAGAGCGTCGTCGGGAGTCAAAAGGAGAAATTGAAGAAGGAAGCCGTTGACCTGGCGAGAGTCTACAATGAGATATGCTTCCATTTAGAAATTTTGGTCGGCAGCCAGTTTTCCGGTTCCCTTTTAACGAAATTCATCCACACCTTTCGTTCACCTCTTAGGCTCCCCTGGCGGACAGTTGGTAAATTACAAATTTTCCTCATTCTTTTTTTTTATAATTAAATTCCTACCCATAGTCACTTCACGCTCTGTTTACAAGTAATTAATTTAACGTGTAACAACGCCTACCGTCACTACAGCAATTATTACCAGTTCCCCAGTCCAACCTAATACCACTAACGAAACTTTGCTTAGGTACTAGAAACATTGAAAAAAAAAATACAAAAAAATGTCCCTAGTGCGATCAACGCTTCCTACTTCTCCAGCACTTCTAATACCAGTCACGTTATAGCCTCCGTCCGTGACTCCGAAGAGGCGCGAGTGCCATGTTAAGTTTTTAAAAAAGATTTTCTCTCAGGTACACCAACCCAAGAGAATCGAGAGCTCCGAAGAATTCAACGCCCGACATCCAACTAGAGATTGGACAGCCTATCGATCTGATCTCATAAAATGTATATGCAGCCTAGATAAGTCTAGACACATAAATAATTATACGAATCGTCCAAGAAGCAGGTGGTGGGTACGATTGGTATGATAAAATAAGATAACACGATGGCCGTTAAGAAAAATGGCGATACTCCCTCAGGCAGAAGCAGCGTGTCGTTATCCTCTATTAAGGCGACCCCCATGAGAAAAACGGTGCCGCAGCAGCGTAGTGGCACTTTGGCTCCTCGACTTATTCAAGTGTTGGAATAACTGTTGCTTCTCTTCTCTGTGATTTTCAGTACTGCTTTTCGATTTCCTAGTTTTCGTACTTGCAACAGACGTAGACGTCGGCAGGCAGAATTGAACTTGGATGTAGTCAAAGCGACTTATTCAAGTGTTAGACTAACTGTTGTTTCTGTTCTCTATGATTGTCAGCACTGCTTTTCAATTTTCTAGGAGTTTTGGTACTTGCAACACACGTAGACCGTCCAGCAGGCAAAATGGACTTGGATGTAGTCAAAGTGACTTATCCAAGTATTGGACTAACTGTTGCTTCTGTTTTCTATGATTTTGAGCACTGCTTTTCAATTTTCTAGTTTTCGTACTTGCAACAAACGTAGACCGTCCGGCAAGCAAAATGGACTTGGATGTAGTCAAAGCTTATTGTGAAGTGAAAGTGGCTATGATCACGGAGCACTGCGTGTACCTACTACGTACATGTCTGGTGCGTGATCGTACGTGACTCGTACGTGCGTACCGACGACCTCACAATCGTTAAATGATGAAATAGCGGACCGGTACCCAGAGAGCATTTCCATATTCGGAGATTAAAATTGGGCCAGCGTTCCCGTTCGACGAGCAAGATGGAAGAGCCGCTGCTACAGGCAGGCGCAACTTCACCGCGTGATTCTTCACGTTTGTTAGGAGCAAAGACTTCGATGAAGATTTTTTTGAAAATTTTCGTTATTGCCAACTTAAAAAATGTAGACTTCTCTCTTGAATTTTTTTTATTCATAACGTCCAAACGAAGATTCATCAAGGGGTCCCTCGCTATATGGTGTTATTTCGGGGCATTGCATGAGCCCGTAGCTATTTCCGAGTTCTCTCTTGCTCTCGCTCCGGGTCTCTTCTCTTCCTTCGATCCAGCATCACCGGCAGTTCTAACCAGCTACGACTATCGTTCTACGAAACTCCAAGAAGGATAAATTTAACCTGGGCTGCCGCGAGTCTCTTCAGCGTCCTTATGGCTTCGGACAGACCGACCGACCGAAGACCCAACGGAAGAATGAAGGAATCAACAAGGCCTCATTTTATTGAATTCCAAAAAAAAGTCTGTTATCTTTCTAATCAAGGTGCAGGGATGGGGGTGACTTGGCCAGGATGAAAATAACTCTTATCATACACCAAGATAATTAAATCAGCAGGGGCAAGGCACTTGGCTCCCAAGTGTAGGTGCATGTTAGGCTCGTGGGGGGCAGGTTGCGTGCGACCATGAAGAGGCATCTGAAGACGCGTGTATTGGTTCTTTCGATTTTTTTCACCGATTCAGTCTGCTTATACACATCGGTATATATCGAGTATATTCGCGCTGAAACACGAGGCGGCCTGTAAAGGCCCATAGGACCCCGATGGAGATCCCGATGAGGTCCGATCGGGTCCGATGGGGTCCCAACCCGATGTATCTAGCAAACCGGTATTATACGAGTACGGGGTCCGTCCGAACCTGCGTCATCGTTACTCTTCACACTCTTTACGCGCAGACTATACATATCGCTACTCCTGTCCCTCGCAAGACCTACACCTACTCCTGGACCAAACCGACATGACCTGACACTGCCCACGTCTCCTCCGAGAAGAAGGCTGGTCCTGTGCCACGATGTCAAAGAGTGCATAAAGCTACCTACATACCGGAGCGTTAAGGCCCATCTTCAGGGTCCTATCGCCTCTCCTCTCAATACTGACAGTTCATAATTTGTTGAGTCGATCATTTGCCGCCTTTGTCGAAGATTTTTCTTGCTTCAAGCCCGAAACGACTCAGAACGATCGGATCTTTATGGTCTCGTTAGACCGCGTGATTGTTGAGTAAAATCGGCGGTACGAGATTATTGATGATAAGAAGATGGGTTTTCACTGTCGGTGTGAGAGGTGCTTAATGGAGCATGGGAAGTCGCGCAGTCCCTTCTCGACATAGGTTAAACCATTGTAATATACTGTGAAATTGACTATCAACCTTTTTGCCACTATGGATACTCCCACCATTTGGAGAAAGTCATGGCGCCCACCGTGTCAAGGGCTGGGACTTTTTTTTTTGACAATCAGGTACACGTTCACAATACATTTTCAAGTCGTGACCAAAACTGCCTATTGTCGTTCGACAAACGATCCAACCGCGACGCTCTAAGTGCTTGTCTAACGTATGTGATTCGTACATGGAAATGAAATGAGAAAAAAAATCGAAACAAGGTACGACTGAAAAATTTTCAGACAAACCATGTAACTGTAAGTTCATATGAGAATGCGTATGTGGATTTTTTTATATATATATGCACATGGGACATACCGGTTTACCCACACTTTTGTATTCGCTGGTAGAATGCAACGATGCGATCTGACACACTGCTGTGACGTCATTGGCCACAATTTTTCAAATTTACAAAGTCAAACTGACAAAGTTGATAATTTTTATTTATCTTTTTTTCAGTACTGAAAAACCAAAATTTTTCGTGAAATTAAAAATTGTGGATAAAAATTATCAAAATCCGTGCGGTAATGAAAGTGACTTGAGCGCCTGATTGAAATTCCCTTAATTGGTTTAAAAATATACATCTTTGGTCTTACCTAGTACGGAAAACTTATTTGCATGATAAATGCAAATGCACCAAGTATGATGCATCAAGACTTACTTGGTTCACATGAGAGTCGAGGATCGACTTTCCACGCGAACCTGCATCCTGACCGGCAATGGGATTGATCTACAAATAGAGATGACACGCGTCTACTAACGTGTCATTAATTTCTCTGAGTCTGACAGATATTTTCCTGTCATTAATAAATTGCTTAGAAGTCACCAAAAGAATCTTGTACGAAATCTATCTTTTACGAAAACAGTCACGAGTCACGAACCCGTTCCGCATTTTTGTTAAATTCCATAAAATATTCTTCAAGTATTTTTTCCATCCGTAAAAAAAGACCGTAACGACGCCTATTGTGTCAAAAATATCCGGCAAGACATTGGAATTCCACAGGCTGTTTCTTACGGAAATTTTCTAATTTTAAAGCAAATCCAGTAGTAAAAAATAATATAAAAATCAAATAGACAATTTTTTATGATTCTGACGCTACGAGAAATTGCGATCGAATAAGGAGTGAAAATCTCTTACTTGAAGCAGAGCAATAACAAGTCGAGTCTCTCCACTCTGCACAGCTATGGTGCTTATGGTGGTCGTTGTTGGTGTCTGAGAAGAATCCTGTCCAGTTGAAGATCGTCCTGGCTCGTCGTGATTCCTCGTCACTGCATCACCACCTTCATTTTCGTCACCCATGGACTCGTATCCGTCCACCATTTTGCACTTTTGAATTACTTCGCACTCTCGCACCGTATTTCCAAAAAAAGCACAGCTAGGGGATTCAATGATTCTTATATTACTTGTACTAAGCTTCGCCAGCTTCTATTCGAATTCCCATAATGCTCTGCGGCGTCTCGTGAACTTCCAAGATTTTCAAGGTCGGCGCGCTTGTTAAAACATGAAAACATATGTCTGTTCGCAGACGACACTCGAGGCGAATTACAATGAAATCGAACGCCAGACTGAGCTGTGTAGAAATTCTATAGGCCTCTCCCAGGTAATATCGACTAATCCGTAAAAGGAAACCCGGCAACTTTTGTTTGTTTCCTTTTATTTCTCTGTTTATTTACTTGGGATACACCATTATGCAATACTAATATCAAGGTTCCTAAGGACGATGATTCACATTGAGAATGTACTGCGCCATGTTTTTTTAAGGATCTCAACAATCTTTTATTCGTATTAAATTTTGATCGTTAATTTGACTTATTGACTGCCTATGATATACTGTCTCGGATATATTAAGGTTAACTTGCGGGTACGTCGTTAGGTGTATAATTTTATAATATGACGTGACTGATGTCTTACTAAAAAGTTTCTCAAAGATTTAACGAGATCGAATTGGTCTTTCTCGAGGATCCACATCTTTGGTGAAAAGATTATTTTTGAAACGATGCCAAATCGCCTCTGCCGCCATGGCTAATTATAACTTACAGCACCCACGGAACATTCACTTGTCACGGTTTCATGTCGAGATTACAAATAAATGGAAAAGTTCGATCTTCTTAACGGGGGGTGGATATTTAGTTGGACAATGATGCAATCGACGATTTTTATCGTTAAGTTGAATATCTGCCGTCTGCGACTAGTTATTAAATATAGAAATGGTTAAGAGAAAGATTCATTTCATTTCATTTATTCGTATTACGTTCGCCGGGAAAAATATATGTGAATCCGTTTTATCCCAGCAATACTGTTTCTCTGACCGATGACTTCATCGATATACAAATCCAGGAATACGTCGACAGGTATATAGAGTGAAATTAAAATTGTGACATTTTTCCCAAACGGTAGAACGAAGGTGAACGATATTCGTAAAAAATAAATTCATACACTGTCTCTAGTATTACAAATGTCCACGTGTTTTCAAAATCACGATCGGCGATTCAAGAATCGATAAGACAAAATTGTACAATAAATTAGACCCAATCGCGTGAAATTAGCAACAAACTAAAATCTAAAATCAACAACTAACAAAGATTTTAATTGACAGGTCTAATGGCCGGTTTCTTCGCCACCGAATAATTTCTATCCAACGGCTAAGTAATCTCAGTACCGGGAGATACAAATCCTCCGGATAAAATTATCGGAAATTTTGGAAGTGAAGAAGCCTGCCATAATTGGTCCAGCGAGATAAATGTGATCTTTAAAAGATTCCAACGGCACCGATGAAAATTCGATTGTGCGTGGCTATTGAGAGAAAGAGAAAAAAAGAAGAAAAAAATGCGTCGAATCGTCGAACTGCCGAGAGTCAACAGGTAAATTGACCAACGTCAACAGGTATTGCCGGGACGAGCAAGTTGAACAAAGGCCCAATTCGATCTGCGTGTATTCAAGTGAACGGAATATATATTGACGAGAAAGTAAAGTATATTCTTGGAAGATCATCGAGCCACAGAGTCGGGTCACTTGTCACTGATCTCGTAATCGGAATAAATAAATCAACTAGGGAGTCTCACATAACACTCGCGCGTCAAAGAAGAACACTGCTCGTGCTCGCGTGACACATGTCAGCGCTCCGCCGCTCCTATATCCAATACAGAAGCCAGTCCACCCAATACTGAAGGCTGAAGCCAGCTAAAGCCAGCAGCCTGAAGGCAACTCCGGTACGGCGATCTGGCGGCGATCTGTGTCAGCCAGACTGAAGCGCGAGACCGGCCCGAACGTTTCCGATCCTCTCCGAACTGGCCTAAACTAAAATCTTCCCTCAGATTCTCTCTCTCCCTCTCTCTCTCTGTCTCTGTCCCTATACCACTCTAGTCCGCTCTCTTTCTCTTTTCTCTCTTGTTTTCGATACTTCTTCCCAGACGAATACTTGGCCGTTCCGACGCTCTGCCGGTACACGTGAAATCCGTTCTAGGACCACTGTTTTCTATTTGGCGACAGTTGACTCAAAAAATGCGGGAATTCTTAAGAAATTTGAAAAGAAGAAACGAGGTAATTCTTAATTGATCTTATATTGGCTACTCTTACTCGTGAAACGTGTACGAAAAGATTTTACTTACCTGTGACAGTTATTTTTTATATTCAAATAGGTGTATCGCCAAGTTCGAAATAAACGACTTTATTAACAAAACAATATTGTGCCACGTGTAAAAGCAAACGTCCAACATAACATAACTGGTATAACAAGTATTTTATGATAATGTAAAATGTGTTAAGTGAAAAAAGAAAACAAATGAAGCACAAACTCGTCGCTCCATTGTGAACGACGTCTGGGTATTATTGGGTTAATAAAACATGAAAACAATGTTAGACATTTGAAAGTGCATAGTTGACTTTTTTTTTCTTTTCTTCTTATCTTTCTTCTAACAGATTTCACTCAAAATAAAATCGTAACATGCTGATCGCACTCCACGCTCTGCCAAACAATGTCCGTGCACACGACTGCCATTCGCACTCTGGTCAGGACTTCCCGAAGGATCGGCAAGACTCACCCTTTTCATTTTATCAAGCAAATCGTCTTCTTCTTTCGTGTCCTTTTTTGGACTCAATTCAATCCCACTGTCGTTCGTGTGTCTCGACGAGAATGAAATCTCCTGCCGTTTGACTTCCTCCAAGGATAACGACTCCTTGACGTCCTTCGACGTCAAACACGACTGAGTCGAGGATTGTGACGGAGCCAGGATCGAGCTTGGCTGATCCTGATTCACGTCGTGACCTTTTGTGAATTTTAAAAGTCGACTGTGATCCTTGGGATCGTCCAAGGACTCGTCAGTGTCCTGCGAAGACTCCTCTGTAATACAAAATTTTTTTTTTACTTCTGTTCATAAAATATTTATTGATCGGAATAGAATTTTCGAAAACCTACTTTTCAAAGAAATCGCAGGACGATCCGTTTCTGCCGTCAAAATGACCCGATGTTCCATTTCCGTAGACGTTTTTGCAGGACTTCCGGTCGTGGAAGAGTCCTTGATGGCGGACGAGTCACTTTCGACGAATCTTTTGAAATCCTGAATTTCCTTTATGTCTTTATGCTCCTTATTGTCGCGCAATGTATTTGAGGTCAATTTATAGGAGGTCACTCCCATGTGAGTACTGTGGGAAACTCGAAGAGTCGTAGTCTCCGTGACTTCCTTGACGACTGTTCCCGACTTCTCCTAAAAATTATCAAAAAAATTATTAATCTTTTTTTTTGGTTAATCAAAATATTAATCCAATTTGGAATACATACCTCGACAGTCTTTTTAATAATCGTACTGGCACTGGACCTGTCAATTTTCGGTTCGTCGCTCTTTAAACTGATTTCATTTTTGGGAAACGCGTCTTCTGCACTTTCAACTTTGACGCTACGTTCAACAGGAATTTTACGAGATTTCTCCTCATCCTTTAAAGATGAAATTTCAACATTCTCCACGTCAGACACAGGATTATCGACGTTCCACCTGCAACCACATGTCAATATAAAAATTTTTTTTTTTCAAAATAAAAATTAAAAAAAATAAAAATATGTATTACCAAGCAGCATCGTCACATTCGGATGACGTCACAAAGGATTCGCTCCTGGACTGGGGTATGGGAGTCGGAGGACATTCGGGCGCCGTGACGTACCCATCAGTCGCAGATTCTTCAGCCACGTTATCCTTCGGCAGAGTCTGATCAGCATCCTGCATAAAAAAGTATGAAAAAAAATAATTTCTTTCATCTCCCAACCAATTCTATCTTAGACCCAAATACGAAGATCAAAACCTACCTCAGCCATCTTGTCCTTGGTCCCCTTATTCGGCTCTTCAGGAACATCAGCAGAACGTTCCAAAATTTTTTTTATACCAGCAACAACTTCACTGCTGTCCTTCCCACTGGTCGTAGCGGAAGGAAGGGAATCAGCGGCGGAGGAAGTGGGAGCCTGAGTCCTGGCTCCTGCCTCGCACAATCGGCCATCCAGCCTCTCGGCCAGACGCGTCACTTCCGCCAGTCGTGTCGAGATCGCCTCCACCGCTGTCAGGTTTCCACCACCGAGCAGAGCATCGTCGTCGGACATTCTGCAAAGCAAAGGATCAATTATTTAAAAAGTTGATGAAAATTTGCCAAAGCGAAAATCGTATCTTCGCGAATCGATCCGACCGACGGAAGTGAAGATTCGTGAAGACCTGGAGATTCGCGAAGATCTGCCATTGGAGGCTGAAGGAATTTAAACGCGTTAACGTATTACTGACTTATGTAATAATATGACAGCAGCCGGCCGGCAGCTCTTACGGAGTTGGCTACAGTTCTAATTTTATTTGTGAACACAGTCAGCCGTCCTCCAGAAAGAACGAAATATTGTTACGAGTCGTTAAGAAATACGTGAAATACAAAGAACGTAGAATTTATCTGTCAATTTCTTGACGAACTTTAAGCTCCCAAAATTATTTTTCGAGTTGTTCTATATTCGAAATTATTACTCGTATTTTTTTTAGGTCTTTAAGAACGCAAAGAGGAAGAGTTTGACTCACTTGAAAATGGTATTAAATGACTCACTTGAAATGATATTGTTACGAGTCGTTAAGAAATACATGATATACAAAGAACGTAGAATTTATCTGTCAATATCTTGACGAACATTAGGGGTCAAAAATTATTTTTCGAGTTGTTCTATATCCGAAATTATCACTCGTATTTTTTTGAGGTCTTTAAGAACGCAAAGAGGAAGAGTTTGACTCACTTGAAAATGGCGTATAGAAATTGGCCCAGGGCCTTGAACATCAAATGGGGAAGATTTACGTCACGGAGAAGATCTTCGAACAACATTTTGAGAGAGCAGTGCACTTTCACTACAGGACGAATACTCACGGACTGGGCTCTGGTAGAGAGATGCGCGTCGATGTCCTATTCTTTTTTGGAAGTTTCAAAAAGAAAGGTCTACTCGGCTAGAGAATGAAATTAAAAGAAAGTAAAGCGAAGAACGAGCGTGGAAGGAAGCCTAGACGACGAGAATAGAATTGCTTTGTAAATGAATGAAGACTGCAGCTTTTGAGAATAAAACGTCCCTGTGGATTCTGTGCTTTAAATTGCCAACTGCCACAACGCACGACGATAAATAATCTGGATGCGATGCATCGGAGCGACTGCGATTTGCTTCAACGTTTGACGCGCGACCCAATTTCAAAAATATCACCATGGAAAAATATTGGCGGATCCGTTCCCCCACTTAGTCGTTTTTTTAAATATCTTGATTTCTGATTTTTTTTTTGGTTCGTTATACACACCATCGTCTTTTACATAGGCTAAATAATTTTTCGCACTACTGAAACGTAGCTGAAAAAATATTAGCTTAAAAGTTTGTTAGTGGAATTCGAAAATTCACTGGCGAACCAATATGGATTCGAGCAACAAGTCATTTTAGAATTTATATAGTTTGCGTGTGTGCCAATTCGATCGGACTTTGTAAATTCGCGAATTCGACTCTCCTTCTGGCGGGGAAAATGGGGCGTCTGTCTCTATGAATAAATATCGTTGCCGGCTTCAGATTCGCGAACCATGACAACAAATCTTAAACGCTCTACTTAATCCTTGTACCGGGTGTTTTGAAATTTTCATAATAATCGGAGGAATTATTCCAAATTTTGGAATTGCGTTCGACCGTCCAATATTTAAAAATAAGGTTAAAACGAGGTAAAAATATCGTATCGACTTTGAGCAAAGGAAAATATTTTTTTTTAATAATTTTTTTCCGCTCGAATCAACATCAATTTTTATAATCCTACCTTTTTTGATTTTTTAGTGAAAACTCGAAAATTGCCTAATTTCGCGCAAGTCGTCAAAGTCTATTTGACACTTGAATATGTCACTTACATGCACTGACAGAGGTTTAGGTATCTCGTCGACGACCAAGCGTGGACTGCCTGCGTCGTCGGCGTCGGCGTCGGGACGCTTGGAAAACCCACGCTCCTTGCTTTCAGAGTCCCTGCTGCTGCTCCCTCTCATACAGGAGTTTATATCCGGCATACTTGACTTTTCGATTTACCGAACAGTGTCTGACCCCCTTTTACGCTGGCAGGCAGATCTTTGATTTTTATTTTAAAAAATTTGCTCTACCCATGTATAATTTACCTATCTTTTTTTTTCAAAATAATAAAGTACTTCATGACTTCTAAGAATGAATCCAAAATTTCAATCGCACAATTGAATAGCACTCATCGACCTACGACGCCACGTGGTCTCTGCCAAATTCTCAAAATAATTTTGCCATTCATTAGAAAGTACAATGCAGTTCTGAGGTTTCGCAAAGTGCACAGTGCATTTTTGACAGCTGCACGTGGCTCCTTTTCAAAAATTTTTTTGAATTATTTCAGCGACAAATAACTATATTATTTATTTCTTACCGTTGATGACACAATGGCTCCTTAAGCCTGGTTCTCAAGAGTCGACCCAGCCTGACCATTCTGCCAACTTCGAGTAAAAGTTTCTCTCGATTTCCTAATATATCTCTGATCTGTACTCTTGCAGCTTCCACTGACTCGGAATCCATCGATCCACGTTGCAGTGATCCAACAGTATCGATCAGTTCGATAAGTCTCGTGCAATGCTTAAGGTAAAATAAAAAAAGTTAAAATTAAAAAATATTTTAATGATCCATTTTTTTTTTCCAAGAAGGGCTTCGTGATGTAAAGAAAACAAATTCAATCTTTGGAGCACGTGCTGCAGCCTCCTATACTTTTTCTATTTTTAACCACGTGCGACATAAACATAAACATTTGAACTTTCACTCTAATACAGGGTGTCATGCTTCGAAAGATATTACAATTTTTGTTTCTGAGTGTTTTTAGTCAAAATTTATATTTTCAAAAAAAAAAGACACTCACGTCCTCTACGCTTCTGTGAAAAACCGCACATACTCTCAGCCTAGTCAGTTGCTCCTGACCAACTGACCGCAAGTGTCGCCAGGCTTGCCATAATTTTTTTGACAGGTTGGTATTGTCATCCAATGCCAACCTGCAGGATATTCTTAAAACGCGAGCACCGTTCACGAGTTGACAGCCGTAATCGTAGGTTCCCTTAAAAAAGTATTTTGTTAAATTTTGTAATTTTTTTTTAAAAAAAATTTGGTTCTCACTTTAGCCGTTTCTTGAAAAGACTGATGGTCTTCTTTTTGGGATTGGATTTCATTGACGTTACATCCAATCTGAACGTGATTGTCGATGAGAACCTTGAAGAGATCGTTCAGCCATTGAACTGCCTGAGAAATTTGACAGTTTTTGGTAATTTATCTTATTTTGACTTGTAATCATAATTTTTTCCAAATTTACCTGCTCTGCGTCATTTTCATATGTATATATGAGCGCAACCTGTTTCAGTGTCAATTTTTGTAATTCGACGCTGTCATTGAAAATATTTTTTCTGGCGTTAGTAGCGTCGAGAATGTCTCGGACGTTAACTATATCTTCGCCATAGTCAACGTGAATGTCTCGACCTAGTGCATCCTTAACGGGCATCGAAAGGATGTCTGAAAGTTTTTCACCTTCCTTTACCAATTCGCGTTCTATGGCCTCTGAGTGGACGAAGGAAAGCGATATTTGAAAAAAATAACTCTTTCGAAAAATTTGCTAAGATAAAAAATAATAATTTTCAATACGAACCCAATATCTCCTGATTTTTTTCCAAATTCAAAAGTTTAGATCCTGCTTGTGAAAAATTGTACACTTTGTTACCCATGACTAGTTTGTCAAAAACTTCACTCGTTCTGTCAAAGTACTGAAATTCGAAAAATTCTTCATTTAAATATAACTCCACATATATTTTTTTTTATTAAAAATGAAAATATTTTAATTGACCTCTGACACTAATCGAAAAAATCTTTGGGATGTGATTAGAACGTTTCTTCGTCTCTCGAGCCTCGACGCGAAACTCCGACACACAAAATCCATAAAGTCCCTTTGCGATTTGAGGTCCTCCGGTAAGTAGTCAACAGGCAGACTGTCAATTTTGTGAAGAAGTTCAGCATATCGTCCATAAGTCTCCTGCGAATCCAGTTGTCACGATCAGTTGGATGTGTCGAATAATTGGAAGCTTTTTGAAAAAGGGCAGATAAAGTTTTACACGGCATTCCAATTCCAATTTTTCGTGTTCTCTTCTGAGCTCCTCGGACGAGGTCACGTCGAAACCAACTTGATAACGAGAATTTAACATGGAGTCAGCTGGTCCCAAAATCCAGTTGGTGACACGTGCTACACCCTCTTCAAGATTATCAATTTCCTTAGCAGTGCCAAGACTTCGTTCCATATCGATCCAAGTTTTTTCAATTTCATGCTAAAAAAAATTTCGAAAAACTTAATTTTCAAAAAAAACCTTTTCCATCACCAAAAAAAAGTATATCGTACCTGCTTCAATTCAACGGAATCCAAAATCCTGTGAATCCGCTGAACAGTATCAAGTATGTCCTGCGAGGTTTCCCTACTGAGACTGCTGACCACGTTCCTGCCTAAAGAGAAAATAAAAAAACATTGTGGCGAGATGAAAAAAAAGGATTTTTCATTTCGTGGTCTACAGCCGATTGGTCGAATCGAGAATTTTTTTAAACTCGTCTGGTCAAGCCGGTTCTTCAATTTTTCCCGGTACCTGTGTCACATGCATCTGATTCAAAAATTAACCCATTACCAGACGAACCTTTATCTAATCACAGTTACCATTATCAAATTAATAATAAAATCAAAGCCCAAAAAACTAAATATATTTCAAATAACACAGAGAAACTTTCTCGTACCCACCAACCTGAATGAAGAACATAACGCGCAGCTGCCCTCAGCTCCAGACTCATTTCCGAATATTTCGCAAGTTCCACTTCCGGTTCCCTGACCCTGACCTCCATAAAATTTCTTAATCTTTGGTGAAGATCCGTCATCCTCCTCACGACCTCCACTGCGTCCTTAGTATATTCCTCGACTCTCTAAAAAAAAAAAATAAAAAAACATCCCTTCCAAAAAAAAAATTTTGAGTTTACTCACCACCCTAGTTTGAATCCATTCCAAATGATTATAGATTTTGGTACCACCCAAATCCTGTGGCAACTGAACCGTATCTACGTACCCAGTGAGTCTCGTTATAGGAATGTAGACTGGCTAAAAAAAAAAATTTTCAAATTCATATCCCAATTTTCCCACGATCTTGAACCTCGTTAATTTCTTATCTCTTTCGTACCTCCCCTTCTCTATAAGACTTTGTACAGTTATCCACGTGCTTGTCCCAGAAACCGTCAGGTCGAAGAACGATCACGGAATTCGCGTCCGAACCCATGAAAATAAGAGACTGTCGAATGCAGGATCTGGCAACGCGCCACGAGCCACGCTGAGCATCGATAAGTAAAGTAAAACCATTTTCCTTGGTTTCCTCGCTGAAATATTATTATTAATATTAATAAAAATAAATAAAAAAAATTCCTCGAGTATCGTGTATAAATATTAGGTAATTTGATTTTATAAAATAATTCACCTGAATATCGAGAGCAAATACTTGATAAGTAATTCTAATCTTGATTTCGTTGTTGGCAAAGGTTCACCAGGTACGTTCACGATTACCAATGATCTCCCTTCTCGATCACGTCCTCCAGGAAGATAAACCAGCTTCGATTCCAGCGCCTCCAATATATCCACTGCCTCCGGTCTTGATAATATCGAGGACATGGCTCGAAGGATTGCGGAAGTATTCAACTTTGGACTTTGGATATTGGTGTCACAATTTGCGTGAGGTCAATGACCTTCCTCACTCATGGACCACCTACGCTTTTACTCGTCCATCCAATAGCTCGGCAATAGTGATAATAGGACTTTTAACGTGACAGAATCTATTAGCTGCCACCGTAAACCGGTCAAACGGAAAGATTATTTACGACCTGATATTTCAATTTTTATGGACGAATACAAATGAAAAATTATAATATTATTTTTGACTTTATCCAAAAATTAAATATTTATACACAATAAAATTTAATTACTTATTCATCAAAAAATTGCTTATCCAATAAAATAATCAATGTCGTAAATAAAAAATTTATTAATCTATTATATCAAGCTAGACGCGTTATCTAAGCACGTTTTTTGAACTCTACTCGATCAAGGATGCAGAATAGTTGGGCGCGCCCTGGCATTTGCATAATATCCTGTTACGTTAGTTCGAA
>JARPRH010000118.1:149726-169489 GCA_031763665.1 Calameuta haemorrhoidalis | reverse complement strand
TTATCAATCGGCAGGTTAAAAATAATTATCAATCGGCAGGTTAAAAATAATTATCAATCGGCAGGTTAAAAATAATTATCAATCGGCAGGTTAAAAATAATTTTCTCCTTGTCGCAGGTCACTTGGCACAGAAACGATGAACTGGTACAGGAAGGATCAAGGTTCTCGTTCGTTCACGAAGGAAACTTCTATTGCGTCGACGTGGCTCCTGTCATGGTGGACGACGAAGGACACTGGACCTGCATGGCAGAAAATCGTGGGGGCCGATCGTCCTGCACCTCTCACCTGAACGTAATCGGTAAGCGAAACTTGAGGATCCAGTTGATCCAGTTGATCCAGTTGACGTATCTTCAATCTCTGCTCTTCAGTCCCAAAGGCGTACAAGAAGCCGGAATTCGTCGAGGAACTTCGGGCACTTCTCACGGAAATGGGAACCGTCTCCTTGGAGTGTAAGGTCGTCGGTGTACCAACTCCAGTTTTGAGATGGTTCAAGGACAACAAAGAGATCAAAGCTGGAGACGTCTTCGCCCTCACGGCAAATCCAGATGATCCAACTTCCTTAGGCACTTATACCTGCGAAGCAGTCAATTGTATGGGTACAACTTATTCTTCATCCAAGGTCAGTTGTATGCCGGATGGACCAGCTGGTGAGGTTGTCCAGTTGTTCTCACGAAAAATTGTCCAATTGTCGCAGGTCCACGTGGTCGGTAAAGGCAGCAGGGAAGGATCAATGAAACCAGCTGATACTTTGACTCCCTCAGGACCCATGCCTGTTTTCAAGCAGATCCTCAAGGACGAGTGCTGCAGGATTGGGGACTCAATTACTTTGTCTTGTCAAGGTATGTCGAAGACTAGTCTACTGGTAGGTCCTCTTCATTTCATTGCGTTTATTACGAATTGCAGTTCAAGTGCCGCCATGGCCCAAAGCCATAAACTGGTATAACAAAGAAGGTCGCGTAGAAGCTAACGAGAAGTACCACGTGATGGAGGATGGTCTGGGTGGATATTCCATTGAAATAAAATCCGTCGAATTCATGGACGAGGGTGAATGGAAATGCGTGGCAACCAGTTCAGAAAATATGAAACAGTTCACGACCTGCTTCGTCGCGATGTCCAGTAAGTCTTCAGCAACGAGTGGCGCCTTGTTGTTTTTCAAAATTTTATTAACATCTCAAAATAACGCCACTCACGGTAATTGGTTTTTACTAATAAAGCGACTGGTTAAAATTGTCATTTTTTTCATTTTTTTTTTTTTCCTACATCGATCCTCCGATCCTATGTGTCACGAGTGAAGTTTTGCATGAAGAAAAAAAATTGCCATTTGCGTGGAGTGAATTACACAAAATTTTTTGAGTTTTCTACAACGTTACCTGTTCGTTGGCAGTTCCAAAAAATTACCGGAAGCCTCGTTTTATGGAAAGTCTCAAAGCCGTCCTGACCGAGGAAGGACTGGTGTCCTTTGAGTGCAAGGTCGTTGGCTTCCCTACGCCTTTGCTGAGATGGTTCAAGGACGGTCAGGAACTGAAGCCAGGAGATGTTTATCAGCTGACTGGAACAAATTCATTAGGTCAGCCTCTTATCTTGAGTCTCATAAATAATATTTTGACTGGCGTTGATAATCGCAAATGAATTTTCCAGGTTCCTATTGCTGCATCGCTAGAAATTGTATGGGCGAAGCGAGAAGTACGGCCGAGCTGACTGTCGAGGATATTCAAAACCAATTGAACGAAGAAGAACGACTTCAACTCTTCAGTACGAACCAACCGCCGAAATTCGTAAAAGGCTTGAAGAGCGCCGAAGCGAAAATTTCAGAAGATTTTCGATTTACCGTGCAAGGTAATTTTATTGGCAGATCATCCCAATTGTCAATTTTCAATCTATTGTGCTTCAATTTTTTTTCACTCTGATAACACAGTTAGTATCGCACCGGAACCGAACCTGTCATGGTACCGCGATGACGAGCCAATAAACGAAAACGATAAGTATCAAGTAGCGAGAGAAACTCTAGGAACTTGTCACTTGAACATACGAAAACTTGAATTTGTGGATCAAGTAAGTAAGCGGGAAATTTGAAAAAAAATTAAGTAAAAAAATTATTTAAACTCAAAATAATTATTTTACAGGCCGAATGGAAATGCGTGGCAACTAATGACTTCGGGCACAGTATTACCTCGTGTTTTTTGAAACTGACGATACCAAAACATTATAAAAAGCCAAAATTCCTCGAAAGCCTTCGCGCCATATTGTCCGAGGAGGGCGCTGTGAATTTGGAATGTAAAGTCATCGGCGTACCTCAGCCTGTTCTGAAGTGGTACAAGGATGGAGTGGAACTGAAACCAGGAGACATTCATAGGATCATTTCAGGCCAAGATGGCACCTGTTGTTTGGGAACTTATACTTGCGAAGCTACCAATTGCATGGGAACCGTCAGCAGTTCTGCTTCCTTATTAGGATTCGAAGGTATCGTTGATGACCTCATTGAGACGAAGCTTCGTGGGTCGGTACCTGTAAGGATCTAATTGCCTAACCCGTAGATCGCGTAGCGGTTCGAAAGGAAATCAAGGAGATTCCACCAGGTCACGAATTGGCTCGAAATCTGTCTCTCTCCACGATCCAGGAAGAAAGGACTTCTCAAATGTACGATACTCCGCAAACCGATCATTCGGTGACGATCGACGATCGGGGTGAAGTATCGTTCAGCTTCGATGGCAAAGAAGTATCTGTAAGTCTGTACGAGACTCCCGATCTGACCGAGGAAGAGGCTCTTCAGATCGTTGAAATGTATGCCGATCAATTATCGGAACACGTCACAGGTAAGCCGTGAAGTTGTCGTTGAATGTATTTATGAAAATATGTGATCTCAAAATGGTAGATCATTCGACGAGATCATTTTTAACAGAGCACAACGTCATCGAATTGCCTCCTATGAGATTCGTGAAGGAGACCTCGACTTCCGGAAATTTATTGATGGAAGCTGTGGTCATCGATGTCTCGCCGGATTATTTCGTAACTGCGGAAGAGGGTGAAGATCTTCGCACGGAAGCGGATATGGAAGACATGTCCATAATGGAAGATCAGACCCAAGCACTATCTTCACCGGAAATCCAATCCGATGACGTAAATCGATTTGACAGGAACTTGACAGCAACTCCACTCTTCGACGAGGACGGAAGACCAATCAGACCTCCCAGAAGGAAATCGTTAAGTTCAACGAAGAGCGAACGGAGCGAGAAGAGCGAGAAGAGTCAACGAATGGAATCTGAGAGTTATCACAGCGCGAAGGAACCAACCGCTCAAATATCTCACAGAGATGACAGTGAAGCTTTCACGGACGCTCTGTCAATTCACTCGCAGATGACCTCAGTGTCCGAGAGGACAAGTCAGAAAGAAGCGTTGAAGAGGAAGCAGAAGACCAGTGGAGAAAGAACGTCCAGCCAGGAAGGAGACTCTTCCTTCGATTCCGTGACCGGAGTGCCCAAGAAGAAGAAGGTCAAGAAGAAGAAAGATAAGGGTCTGTCAAAGGGAAGTTCCGAAGAATCTTCGATGAGCAGCGAACCTCGAAGACGCAGCAAGTCTAGAAGTGGTAAACCGGAAGTCTCCTTCCAGCTGGAACCAATAGTCAAGGTCGGCGAGCAGTACGTAGAAGAGGGCGATGGTCTCGCAATCAAGGATCAGGCTACCATAGAAAAATTATCAAAATCAGACACGGAAAAATCTGCGAGCAAAAGTAACAAAGAGAGACTGATTGAAAATATTCGCAAGTTGTCCCAACCAGTGTTTGTCATTCGAAATGCCCTGATCAACCTGGACTCACTTTTTGAGACTGAAAGCGAAGATCAGCTAAACGCTTTGATCCTCGAACACATAGTTCATCCGATTCAAAATTTGTGCAACGAAGTCTCGGACATCGAAGCGAAAGCACTGAAAGGAGCCGGGGACAAATCATTGATTCAGACCACGAGGATCTCACTTCTGGAAGCTGTCAGTGGTCCAATGGAGGAGCTTTTGCGTGGTATCGAGTTGATCAAGCGACACGAGGGATCTCAGGCTGTCAGGTCTGATCTGATAATACTGGAATCATTGACCGATCCTATTGACGAGATCTTCAGCGGATTGGCCAAGATCGAGTACGAGCTATCCGGTCAGGCAAGGTACGAGAAGCCAATTGCTCTTCAGCGAATGACACACACGCTTGCTAAATTTTCCAAAAATATTGAAATCCTCCGAAACGTCGACGACGGGTCCACCACGGTGATTCCGCAACTCAGAGCCGTTTGCCAAAATCTTGATTCGTTCCTGAGTAACGTCAGCATCAACCCCGTTACCGGGTCCATTGAGAACGTCGATACCATCATTGTGGAATCGTTAACGAGACCAGTGGAAGATCTCGTGAGGTCTCTGGGTCTAGCTACCAAGTCCTTGGGGAACGGATTGACTTTGGAGGTTCTAGAGGAACTGAAGAATCCAATCAGCGAGATGAAGACCAGGTTGGGCACTCTGAGCGTCGCACTGGAAAGTTATGGAAAGGAAGCGGTGGACTATCATTCCATCGTCGTGATGACGCTCACGGAAGTAATAAACGGCGTGGACCAGGAGATGACAAGATTGGAAAGTGATAAGGCTGCAATTGGAAAGAAGAAGGAGTTACAAGTGGCAGCGAAGTCGATTTTGGAATTTCAAAGAACGATCGAAGCCATCTCGAGTCTTCCGGTAAATCCTTTGAAGCACTCGAAACCGCTTCTAATCGAAGTCCAAAAAGGTTTAGCTCAGATCCTCGAAAATGTTGCGTTCCAATCGACCAGCAGCGAACTGACGCTCACGAATAATTCATACATTCTAAAATCGATAGCTCAGCCGATCGATCTCTTGAATGCCGAACTACGAAAACTCGAGACGATCAGTGAACTTCACACGAGTGACTTCAACAACCTTTTGGAATCGCTAGAAAATTTAGATAGGAACGTCACTTCCTTTCAGAAAACATTGCTCGATACGGGAGACGCCAGGAACACGAACATCACGGCCCTGGAGGACGTGAAGGAGCCTCTGGACCGAATAATCGATCGACTTCAGCAAGACACGGTAGTCAAGATCCAGGACAGCGGAGTCTCCCTGGCAATCGAGAGGATGAAGGCAGCAGTCGCGGACGTCCTGACCGCAGCATCCGAAGTACCAGCAGCGGAAGATAAAAGTTTAATAATAAGAACACTGAAGGAACCTCTGAACATCATATCGACGAATCTCGACAAAATTAAAAGTATCTGCATAGGCAAAGTCGGAGACGTCTTCACGGTTGATCTGATTCACAATTTTTATCAGCCTATAATGGAACTGTCGAATCTCACTACAATGCACGAGAGCGAAGCTTTAGCGAACTTGACGACCATCCGGGAGAAAATCGACACTGCGATCGAAGAGATCGGTACCAATGCGGTACTGAAGTCCCGGCAGCACAGTGAAGAAATTACGATGATCTTGCCTCTTCTTCAAAAATTACAGCACGAAGTACTCAGTGTGGAGAGGGTCAAGATAAACGAAGCCTACCTCAAGGAATTGTACGATCAGGCCAATTCCGTGAAGAGTGTCCTTGGACAGGTCACGCCCGAATTTTCTTTGAGTCACGAGGCAACTGACAGACTGACGATTTCCTTGAGCAACATTGTTAGGATAGTCGAAGACATCAGAGCCAACGAGTCACGAGCAATCGGTTCGAAGACTTTGGACACCGTAATGGTGGAAATTCAAGCTTTCGTTGAAGACGTGTTCGAAAATGTCAATCTGGCTGACGGAACCCTAAGCGAAAATCACATTAGAATTTTGTCCTCGATCTCGAAGCCTCTCAATGCTCTTCACGAAGCTATATACCACATCCAGTCGAATATCGTAGATGGGAAAATAAGCGAAGGCGTTGGGCAGCTGTATGTCAAAAATTTGAGTCAAGTAGCTCAGCCTCTGGAAGCAATTCAAATAAAGGCAATTACCATGCAGGAAGAGTTAGCCAAAAGTACGAAACTGAAACCGATCTCAAATTTGGTGAGCACTCCGGTCCAAGAGGTACGCTCGACTTTTGAGGCTGCTCTTCGGGAATACGAAGTGATCGCACAGAAACGCGGACGATCGTCATCGATCGTCAATTATATTGATGAATTGAATAAAAAATTGGAGACGGTATCGAGCATCAAAGACGATCGGGAGGCTGTCGACGTTCTGTCAAATTTGAAAGGACCACTTCATGCTCTTCAATCTTCTCTTGAACTTCAAGATCTTAGCAGCGAGGAGTTGGTCATCTTGAAGAACTTGGAAACACCAATTGCTCGATTGAGGAACATCTTAACAACTGTCAGCGAGAGACCAGATGTTGATGAAGTGATGCAACCGGTTCTTGCGGTACTGAAGAAAATTGAGAACAAAGTACCAATTGTCATTGACGAAGTGATCGCCAAGGAAGAAAAAGCCAGACAGGCACGACTACCAAAACCAAAAGTGCTGGCAGGAAAAATAGCAGCGCCTTTGACCAACATTCACACGGAGATCAGCTCGGCAATTGATAAATATGAGAGAGCGATCGATCGATCTTTACCCAGCTCGGAAATCGCTACCAGCCTCAAAGACATTCGTCAGCACCTGAGCATGACCATTTCCGAGGCTCAAAATTTGACTGATCAGGATACAGTTCACATTCTTGCAGACTTGAAACAGCCATTGTTAAATTTACAGCAGGCTTTGGTAACCAAAGAACACGATGTCGAAGATTACAAACTGCTGGAACACCTGGACCAGCCCATATCGGAACTGAGGTCTGTCGTTCTAAATGTTTTGCAGCAAGGTCAAGCCGAAGACGTGCACTCAGTTCTGAGTCTCCTGGAGGAGCTGGAGATTCAGGTACCTCAAGTCGCGAAGACGACTTCAGAACGCTTGGAGAAAGCTTCGATGAAGTCAGTTTCATTCGAAGAGCCTCAGAACTTCCCAGAGAAGATATTAGACCCTCTTATTGACATACAGGCGAACATCAGTTCGGCTCTTCAAGAAATGGAGCTGATGAACAGCGTCGAGTTCCAGTCGTCGGAACTGGTTGGATCGTTGGTTGAGCTCAGGCAGTACGTGTCGACCGTAGCTCATACAGCAACGACTCTGAAGGAAACGGATACCCTGAACGCCCTGGTTGATCTGAGAGAACCACTTCTGGATCTGCAGCTGGCTCTTGCTTCGGAACACGTACCTGAAGAGTTATCAGTTGTGAAAAAGATGCCCCAGGCAATCAGCGAACTGAAGGAAGTGATAGCCACGGTCTTGCAATACGTGCAAGGCTCCGAGGCCAAAGCCATGAAACCAGTTTTCAGGATGCTGGAAGAAATTCAGGAGCAGGTTCCCAAACTTCATGAGCAACTGGAAGCGAAGAGGCTGTCTTTGGTTGAAGCGGAGAAGCCTGAAATTTCTGAAGCAAAACCAACTGTTCTTGGGAGCAGCTTAGCAATGCCATTAAGCACCATCCACTTTGAACTCTCTTCGGTACTCGAAGAGCATGAAAATGCTAGTTCACTTAAAAAATTACCCTCGTCTTCCGTTGCTGCCGGTCTTGAAGAGATTCGCCAAAATATCGGTGCCCTTGCCGTGGCAGTTGGTTCCACTAGCGAGCCGTTGAATGACGAAGAAACTGTGATTGAATTATCCAAGCTGAAGGAGCCTCTATTGAATCTTCAAAGAGTCCTCTTGACTGAAGATCATGGTCCAAATGAAGAAGCTATCCTGAACCAGGTGGCTCATCCTATTCAACAATTGAAGACTATAGTCCTGAACGTGCTTCAGAGCGTCCAGGCAGAACCGGTGCTTCCTCTGGTAGAACTGCTCGAAGAAATAGAGAAAGACGTTCCATTGGTTGTTAAGGAAGTCGCAAAGAAAGTGAAACTTCAAAAAGAGAAGCCGCAGCAAGCTGGAGTCGCGACGGTCTCAAAGCCAAAAAGACTCTCTGGAAAAGTTTCGCAGCCAATGAATCTAATACAGAGTTTATTAACTTCGATTCTGGAAGAGGGTAGAAAGGAGGCAACTGTGAAGTCCAAAATTTTACATTCGCTTGAGAAACTTAAGCAAAAAGTAACGAGCGTTGCCATTGAGACTTCTTACTCGGAACCTCCGGCTGATGAAGACCTGATCGAATCGATGATTGACTTCAAGGAGCCCCTGAACCTTTTGCAAAATGCAATTGCAGCCCATCATGAACCCGAAGATCTGATCGTGCTCGAAAATATAAAACAGCCAATGAAGTATCTTCTCGGTGTGATAATAGAAGCTATGCAAAATTACCCAGCCGAATCTCTTCAGCCGATCTTAGAAAGTATTGAAGAAATCGAAAATCAGGTTCCACTATCGATTAAGGAAGCTCAGTACAAAAAGGAATTGCAGCAAGTCGTGAAATCTTTAGTACCTGAAGAAACAACTGCAGTTGACATTCAGCAGAGCGAACTTCCTGAAACCCTCAAAGTTGCCGATACCCCAAAATCAGAAACCACCTCTGTGGCTACTACCGACACAGTCGACTCTTCGGAAACTGTGATGCTTCAAAAACAAGAAGAAGAGTCCTTGGCAGGCTCGGAAAAAGTTGCAGCAGAATCAGTCGCAACGAAGAAGCAAGAAGAGGAGTCGAAGACGGAAGAAGTTTTAGGAGAAGAGACAGAGGTCAAAGTTGAGGACATATCAACAATAGTATCAAAACCACTTCAAAAGGTCCAATTGAAGATAGCGAACACTCTTGAAGATTACGAACAGTTATCAACCAGTTCGACATCGAAAATAGCAAATAGCCTTGAAGAGCTAAGACAATCGGTATCCATGCTTCACATATCGACGGCATCCTATACCGAATCATTATCAAACGAAGGAACCATAACAGCCTTGGACGACTTACTGCCGCCACTATTGAGCATGAGCGAAGCACTGAGCACGAGTAAGCATAATGCTGAAGAACTGTTCATCCTGAACCACCTCGAGGAACCAATTCGCGAAATAAAGACAGTAGTGGAGAGCGTGATAAAAGCAGATAAGTCGAATCAGTCGAAGAATCTTGAGCCCATTGTAAAAGTTCTTGAAGAGATAGAAATGTGGATACCAATAGTGTCAAGAGAAATAAATGAAAGGCAGGTAGTGATACAGGTCCTTAGCGACGTTATCAAGCCTCTGGAAATCGTGAGGAAGTGCATGAACGATCTGGAAATCTCTGCAAAAGACACAGTCGAAACGGACGTTGCAGCATCCTTGGGAGAGCCTGTCGATGTCCTCAGGGAGACAATGAACATCATACTGACGGATTATGATCTACTGGACCAGCAGAGGGAAACCATTCTGGAGCTGAAGAACCTGGTGGAGCCTCTCATAGAGTTTCAGAGCTCCCTAAATGTCATTCATAGTAGCCAAGGCGTAGTTCCTGAATCGATGCTACTTGCTGAAAAGAAGAACGTCATATTCGAGGCGGTAGAAGGCCTGAAGAAGTCCATCGACGATACGGTAGAGAAAATAAAAGATAAGAAGAACTCTGGACTGATTGTCGAGCCGCTGATCGGTTTGAAATCTGCGATGACTACGATTCAGCAGCAGGTGAACAAGACCGATTACTCACGAAGACCTAGTGTCACTCTGCGCGGTCATATGATTGGTCCTCTGGATCATCTGAGCAATACGATCCTGGCGCTGGAGGATTACATAGATGAGCAAACGTACGAAATTATTTCACAGTCCTTGGAAGCTCTTCAGAAGCAGATCCTCCTGGCCCAGGATCAGTTCAATCAGCTGGACCAGCCTATCGACGAGGAAGTCATTATCGAAGGATTTCTGTATCCTACGAATCAGCTGCAATCAGCCTTGACCATCCTCAGTGAGAATCTGGAGCAAAAGGTCATGCATCCCATCACGACATCCTCGACGGAACTTCTTCAGGCACTCAGCGACTCGACGTCTGAACTTCGATCTTCCTTGACTCTTCTTCAAAATGAGTTGACTCACGAAGCCAAAGGAGCTTCGATCATCGAGACTCTATCGGCTGTTTTTGTTCCTCTGGATAAGATCAAGGAGATCGTGAGGAAGATCGTTACTGGGACTCCTAGGAGCGAGGAAGCTTTGACTGTTGAAGAGCTACCCAGGAGAGAACCGTCTCCGACGAGCCAGGAATTGCGAAGGGCTCTGCAGGTCGCTTTTCAGGAAGAACAAGCTAGAGAAAAGGCAGAAGAATTTGCAGAAGTCCAACATGCTTCCATGGCTGATAGTGCGCGAGAACTTGAAGACAAGATGCCAATAGCCATGAGTAAAGTTGAGACGATGGTTGATGAAGTCATTGAAATGTCGAAGCAAGAAATTGAAAGTGTAACGCTTGTCAAGGAACTGGCAAAGCCTCTGCGGGAATTGCAAAAGGCTGTTGCATCTCTTCAGGAAGGAGAAGTTCAGACATCCGAAGTTACTGTTGGCCAGGAACCTGGTCAACCTTTGAGTCAACATCTTGGCGAGTTACAGAAATCTATATCCTCCATTCAGGAGAGTGTTGCCGAGAGTGCACAGGAGATTCAGAGTGAATCGATGTTGAAGAAGCTAGCCGAACCACTGATAGAACTTCAAAAATCTATAGCTGCTGTTCAGGAACAAACTGTTCAGGTGGAAGAGGCACGATCTATGACGGATCAAGAAAATTTTGCGGCCATCGCTACATTGGCGGAACCTCTGGATCAATTAGAAAGGACCATTGCGATTATTCAGGAACAAATAGTACCTTTGGAAACGACCGGTAAACATCACCAAGTTGAAACATTGCAAGGACTTGTGGAACCGGTTCAGGAACTTAAGAAATCTTTAGCAGTATTGAAAGAACAAAAGATTGCAGCTTCGATTGCTGCCGAAAAAGATATTGCGGTTGAGACGCCGCGACAAGCTGAAGTTTCGGGTGAAGTAACTGAAGAAATTATGGCCGAAGTCTCAGAAGTTGAAGCTCCGATTGAAGAAGTTAAGATGGAAGCTGCGAAGACGGCGGAGGTGAAAGATATTCCGAGTGAGTTTGAAGAAGTTAGGACTGATGAAAAAGTTGAAGAGACTGAGGCGGTGAAAGCTGAAGAAAAGATAGAAGAAAGGGAGAGTATTGAAATTGAAGATCTGCCAAAAGTGGAAGAGGCAGTTAATGTTGAACAGCCGGAAATTCAAAGTGAAGAAACGCTGAAACCGGAAGAAGTGCCCAAACAAGAACAAGAGACGGTCCTGAAAACAGAAGAAGTGCCTGAAGAAGAAAAGGAGCTGAGACCAGAAGAAGTACCTGAACAAAAGATGATATTAGAATCAGAAGAGGTATCTGAACAGGTGGAGGTGATGAAACCAGAAGACGTATCTGAACAAGAGAAGGTGCTGGAACCCGAAGTATTACCTGAACAGGAGAAGATGCCGGAACCGGAAGAGATGCTAGAACAGGAAAAGGTGCTGAAACCAGATGAAATGAGCAAGCCTGAAGAAGCTTCGACGGAGGAAGCGGTAGAATCACAAAAAACAATAGCACAATCAGAAGTTGAAGTATCAGAACCTGCCGGACCTTCTAAGGAACAAAAACCCAAACTGGAAGAAGCAGTTAAAGTCGTTGAAGCAGAAGAAATTACTAAGCAGGAAGAAGCACCAGAAACTTCCGAACCCTCAAAATCTGAAGAAATTGAAGAATGTAAAACCGACAAAGAAATCAAATCAGAAGAAGCCTCAAAAGCTGAAGAGATATCCCAACCCCAAGAACCAGCACATCCCACAGAAGCTGAAAGACCTAAAACAGATGAAGTATCAGAACCAAAAGCATCACAAATCGAAGAAGAAACAACAGTACCTGAAAAACCAAAGGCACCGGTAGAAAAAGAAACCGACATTGAAAAGGTCGAAACCAAAATCGAAATTCCGAATGTCACTATTTTGAAAGATTTGACGCAACCATTGAAGGAACTAACAAAATCCATCATAAGTTCGATCGAACGTCAAATTTCTGATACTACAAAGGAAAAACCAGAAAAACTTCAAGAATTGAACGTGGTCCAAAATCTTCAGAAAATACTCGAAGTGAACGCTGCTATAGTAGATAAAGTTTTCGTCGCAATTTCTTTAACCCCCGAAGAAACAGTGTTCGCAAATCTTGCAAGTTCCCTGGAAAAGCTCGAATTCGCCTTATCAAACATAATTCAAATATGCGAAGAAACCGGAGCAGAATTTGGAAATTTATCCAGTTTAAAACATCTGACGGAGCCTCTTGAAGAATTCGAAAAATCCTTAGCCATAATTCAGGAACAACAGACGATGGAAGGCAGCACCGATGCAGCCATGGAAGAAAATATCACAGTGCTTCTTGATCTGGCAGAATCAGTCACGGAACTTCTTAAAGCAATAAATTCCTTGGACTTGAAAAAAGTAAAAATCATTGAGCCAGAAGAATCCAAATCAAAAACAAAGGAAGATTCGAAGGATATTCAAAAAACCACTGCCCAGCCTCTCGAGGAACTGATCGAAGCCATTATGGTATCTCAAGGTCAAGTTGCCGAAACCACTTCGCAATTACCAGACGTTTCGATAATTTCCGAACTGGCAAGACCTTTCGAAGATTTGAAGTGCTGCCTCGAAATTGCCCTGCAACAAAGTTTAGAAACCACCAAAGAAATGGCAGAGGAAGGAAGAAGTATTCATACGATTTGCGAACCCTTGGAAGAATTGCAAAAATCCGTTGCCATTATTCGGGAGCAAGTTCTACTGGAAGAAAGTTCAGAAATACCGGACAATGAAAAAGTTCTTCAGCAAATCGGAAAGCCCCTGGAAGAACTTCAAAAAACAATCGCAGTTATCCAGGAACAAACTGTCTTGGTTGCTGGAGAATCCTTGAAAGATATACAGGACAGTATTCCAGCGTTGTGTTCCTTGACAAAACCTTTGGAAGACTTGCAAAAGTTCATAGCGGCCATCGAAGAGAAGACAATAACTGCAGAGAGCGTTGAAGAGATTCCAGATAAATGTTCAACTATCGAGGAGGTAGCCAAACCGCTTGAAGAGTTGCAAAAAGCCATAGCTATTATTTGCGAAGATAAAATATCGCAAAGAAAAGCATCCGAGACGAGGATCACTGAACAAGCTCAGCAGGCACAGTTGGTAGATGATAAGGAATTAGCTGAAGCTAAGTCGACCGACGAAGAGCACTTAGCTGAAGAAGTAAAACCGATTGAAGTGAAGGAGAAGATGGATGAATCGCAAGCTGAAGTTAAAGTTGAAGAAAGCTCATCCGAAGTGGCGACCGTGATTAAAGCTCCAGAATTGCTAGACTCTCTGGCTAGACCCTTGCGAGAGCTTCAGGAATCTATAATGCTGAGTCAAGAAGAATCTGAAGAAGCTGGGACTTTGGTAGGTGAGAAGACGCCTGTAGAAATTGCAAAACCTCTTGAAGACATTCAACGTGCTATTGCCAGCATGGAAGAACAAATGATCCTGGAACATACTGGTGATCTGGAGGATGTTCCAGGTCTGGAACAACTTGCCAAACCGCTTAACGATCTTAAGGAGTGTGTGACGGTTCTGCAAGAGGAAGTCGTGGAGACCATTAATAAAACTTCAGATATTTCTCAATTAACAAAATTGGCTGAACCTCTAGAGGAGCTTAAGAAAAGTATTGCCCTGATTCAAGAAGAAGTTGTTTCTGCTGGGTCGACGGGAGAATTACCTGAAATGAAGGCTCTTGAAATTTTGTCACAGCAAACGGAAGAGCTGCAAAAGTCGATAGCGACTATCGCGGAAGTCAAAGTGGAAGAAGACAAGTCGAGAGAGAATCTGTCGAAATTGGCGTTGTCGATGGAAGAATTGCAGAAGGCTGTTGTGACTGCTCAGGAAGTGAAGGTTGAGCAAGGAACTGAAACTGCTAATAGAATTCAGGAAGACGTGGAAGCAGCCATTGCTAGGCCTCTCGAAGAGATGGCGAAGCTCATAGAAGCCATTAAAGTGACGGAGAAGGTGGCGGAAGAAACAGCGAAAATTGAGGAATTGGCTAAACCGTTGGAAGCTTTGCAAAAGTCTATTGCTGGGGTCAAGGAGAAAGTCATTACTGAACAAGGTATCAAGATAGAAGTTCTCAAAGCTCTTGAAGAGCCATTAGCACAATTACAAAGGGCCGTCGCGATAGCTGCTGAAGAGACCGAGGAAGTGGGTGAAGTTCCGAGCGAAGATTCGCAAGCACCGCTTCTGAAAGAATTGATAAAACCAATTGAAGAGTTGAAGGAGTCCATTGCAGTGATCGAAGAAGAAGCAGTAGTCACGGAAAGCGTGGAAGGTCAAGCTTCGGAAGAGATCGAGGAAGCCAGGGCTGTGGAGTCAAAGGAAGAAGAACCCAAAGCCAAGGTGAAGATTCAAGAAGAACAAACTGTCAAAGAAGTCGCCGAAGGACTTCAATCGGAAGTTCCTGAAGAAATAACTGAATCCCTGAAAGACTTAACAGTAGATGTGAACGTTCTTGAAGCGATTGCTAAGCCACTTCGTGAACTACAAAAATCGATAGCTACGATCGAAGAGCAAAAACTTCTCGAACCTGGAACTTCAGAATTGGCAGAAACTGAGAACGTGAAAACGATCAGCGCCCTGGCACAGCCGCTTCAGGAATTAGAAAAAATCATTGCCCTTGTTCAAGAAGAATGTGTCATGGAACCCGATGCTCAAAGTATCTCAGAAAAGGAGAGTATATCGACTTTGAAAAAAATGGCCGAACCACTGCAAGAGTTACAGAAATCGATTGCGTTGATCCAGGAAGAAGTTCTGGTCGAAGGAGGCCTAGAAAGTATGTCGGAAAAGGAAAATATTTCGCTGTTAAAAACAATTGCCCAACCTTTGGCAGAGTTGCAGACATCAATTGCAGTTGTCCAAGAAGAAACTTCGGTCGAACCGAATATCGAGGAGGTTTCCAAATTTGAAGACATCTCCGTACTCAAAACTCTAGCTAAGCCTCTCGAAGAGCTTCAGAAGTGTCTGGCTGTGGTGGGAGAAGAAACTATACTGGAGCCAAGTGCAGATACGATATCTGAAAATGTTTCGCAGTTGAGAACCTGGGCGGATGATGCGAAGGAACCAGCAATGGGAGTAGCAATCGTCGAAGAAGCTGCCTCTGATGAACCTAGAGTTGAGTCCATTCCTGAACAGGAATTGGTGCTCCTGAAGGAGCTGGCTCATCCGCTGGAGGAATTGCACAGATCACTGGTACTTATCGAAGAGCAGAAAACAATGGAACCCGAGGCTACTTCAATTTCAGACAAAGAAGACATATCAGTGTTAAAGACCGTTGCTCAGCCGTTAAGAGAATTGCAAAAAGTAATTGCTACGATCCAGGAGCGAACGATCATCGAAGCGGAGGGCGAATTATCAGAAAGAGAAAGTATTTCAGCTTTAGAAACCTTGGCCAAACCTTTAGAAGAAATTTATCGATCGGTAGCGCTCATTCAAGATCAGCTCATAATGGAGCCTGGTGCAGAATCAGTGGCCGAACAGGAAGACATTTCACTGTTGAAGACTCTAGCAAAGCCCCTGGAGGAATTCCAAAAGAGCCTGGCTGTAGTCGAGCAGCAGCTAATTATTGAGCCGGGAACGGAATCGATGTCCGAAAAAGAAAATTTATCTATTTTGAAGACACTGGCTGAGCCTCTTCAAGAAATACAAAGAGCCATCGCCATTATCCAAGAATGCACTGTTCTTGAACCGGAAGCTGTGACTATTTCAAGGGACGATGACATTTCGGCCTTGAAGACACTTGCGGAACCATTGTCAGAGCTTTACAAAAGTCTGGCTATTATCGAAGAACAGCTCGTAATCGAACCGGATGTTGCTTCTATTTCCGACAGAGAAGAATCTTTTGTTTTGACAGCCGTCACTGAACCTCTTGAGGAACTTCAAAAATCCGTGGCTGTTATTCAAGAGCAGGCAACTGTGGACCACGAAGCAGGCAAGGAAGACATAAAGATTCTAAAATCCTTGGCCGAGCCGATCGAAGAACTTCAAAAGTCTATAGCCAGTATTCAAGAATTTGTGCTGGAAGATCCCAAAGCAGTTTCTAACTCCGAAATAGAAGATATATCTGTACTGAAGAGTCTGGCTCAACCGGTTGATGAACTGCAAAAATCTATAGCGATCATTCAGGAGCAAATACTTCTCGAGCCCACTTCCGTTCCGGTTGAAGAGAAGAAAGAGACTTCAGCGATAAAGGTACTGGAACGTCCACTCGAAGAACTTCAGAAGTCAATAGCTACTATTCAGGAATATAATTTATCCAAGCAAAGAGGCGTGATTGAAGTGACTGAAGTTGCTGGAAAAATATTAGAAGCAGACTGGTCGATAATAAATAATTTGATGGAGCCTCTGAAAGGAATCAAAGAGGCGGTGCTCAAAATCCAGGAAGAGACTCTTCAGGAAAGTAGCATAGAGCGGGCAATAGAGTACGAAGCTCTTCAGACGCTGATAGAACCTCTTTACAGTATTCAGGAAAGCTTCGAAAAACTTCAAACGAAGTACGATACGTTTGACGAAGAAGCAGCCATTGACTCTATCGTGGAGTCTCTTTACGATTTGGAAAAGTCCATTTGTCTTCTTCAGGAACAAACTGCCGATAGGCCGGTCACCGAAGCCATTGAGGCTCAGGAGGAAACCAAAATTTTGAGTACCTTGACGTTACCCCTTGAAGAATTGAAAAAATCTATTACGACAGTCCAGGAATCTTCTTCTATGTATCTTGCTAATCTGGAAGAGCCACTGAGAGCTCTTCATTCGGCAATGGAAGTCGTTCGTTTGAAAATACCGGAAGTGAGCGTCAAAGGTCTTGAAGAAATTGAATTGCCTAAGTCGATGGTGGGAAATTTGGAATCTATGAAGAATTTATTGGAGCCAATAGGAGATATAGCAGAAACGATTGACTTGATAGATGATAAAATTGCTGAAGAAAACAGCGTCGAAGTCCAGATTGAGCTGGAGGCTCTTAAAACTCTCGTGAAGCCTCTTCGAGGAATGCAGCAATTTATCGCAGCTGTCGAAGAAGAAATTGACGTTTCAAAAGAAGTGGGCTATGTGGACGCAACTGTGGACGCAACTGTGGACGCAATCTTCGATTCGCTGAAGGATCTTCAAAAATCTATTTCTGTTATCCAGACACAGTCAGCTGACAAACCATTCGCAGAATCAGCCTTCGGTGCTGATGATAGTCAAATTTTGAAGAGTCTGGCATCGTCTTTGACAGAACTTAAAAATTCAATCGAAGCTATCGAACAGGTCCAGGAAGAATCTTCCTTCCAAAGTCTGGAACAACCTATTCTACATCTCCGAAGTGCCGTGAGGCTCATTCATGATAGAATAATTGAAGAGCCAATCTGCGTTAAGAGGAAAACTGAAGTAATGAGAATGGTGGGTGCGCCGTTGGTTGAGCTTCAAGCTAGAATAGCTGAAATTCAGGAACAATACGTTGAAGCTTCTGAAGATACTCTTTCGGAGATTTCTGCTTTGGAGAGCATCGCGCAGCCTCTGGAAGAGCTTCAGCGAGGATTTGCTCAAATAGAACAGAATGTTAGCCTCGAATCGGATGGGCAATTAATACTTGATAATGAAAGACCTATAACGGAAATGGCCAATCAGGTGAGGGAACTTCAACATGGTATGATGGTCCTCGAGCAGACGCTTTTGGAAAATGAGCAAGAGGACTCCAATGCTTGGACCCTGTTAAAGGCCATGCAAGTTCCTGTCGAAGCTCTCGAAAAGGGAATCGAAATTATTCAGCATTCCGTGCAAGAAGCTGTTCCTCTTGTGGAGTCGGGAATTGATTCCACGGATAAAGATGTGACTGAGACCGAAATTTTATCTACTGAAGAACAAGAGGAAGAAGAAGAAGAGGACGAGGAAGAGGATGCTCACAAGTTGAGTCGGGAGGAGGCTGAGATTTTGAAGAAGGAAGAAGAGCTGAAGAAAAAGGAGAAGGAAAAACTTGAGAGGGCTGAGAGGTTGAAGAAGGAAGAAGCTGAAAAGATTAAAGAAGCTGAGAGACGTGAGAGGGAAATGATCGAAGCCGAAGAGAAGAGACTGCAGGAAGAAGCTGACAGGCTTAAGAAGGAAGAAGAGGAATGTTTGAAAAGGGAGGAGGATGAACTATTGAAGAAAAAAGATGCTGAACGTGAGGAGTTCGAGAAAAATGAAAGTGAACGGTTGAGGAATGAGGAAGAAGAAAGATTGAAAAGAGAAGAGGTTGCACGTCAAGAACAGGAGGATAGTAAGCGTAAACAAAAAGAAGAAGAGGATCGTTTGAACATAGCAGCGGCTGAAGAACGAAAGAAGGAAGAAGAAGAAAGATTGAGAAAAGAGGAGGCAGAGCATTTGAAAAAAGAAAAAGAACAATTAGAAAAAGAAGAAGATGAGAAAGCTAATAAATTGAAAATGGAACAGGAAGAGCAATTAAAGAAAGAAAAGGCAAACCAACTTAAAATGGAAGAAGAGCAACGTTTGAAGAATGAAAAAGACGAAGAAGAACGTCTTAAAAAAGAAGAAGAAGAGCGCGTAAAGAAAGAAGAAGAAGAAGCCCGTCTCAAACTAGAAAAAGAAGAGCGAGAGAAGAAAGAACAAGAACGCATAAGGAAAGAAGGAGAAGAAGAAGCTCGTCTAAAACTAGAAAAAGAGGCGCAGGAACAGAAAGAACAAGATCGCCTGAATAAAGAAGAAGATGAGCGTCTAAAGAAAGAAGAAGAAGAAGCCTCTCTCAAGCTAGAACAGGCAGAGCGGGAGATGAAAGAAAAAGAGCAACGTGTAAAAAAACAAGAAGAAGAAGCCCGTCTTAAACTAGAAAAAGAGGCGCGAGAAAAGAAAGAACAAGAACGTTTGAAGAAAGAAGAAGAGGAGCGTCTAAAGAAAGAAGAAGAAGCCCGTCTTAAACTAGAAAAAGAGACGCGAGAAAAGAAAGAACAAGAACGTTTGAAGCAAGAAGAAGAGGAGCGTTTAAAGAAAGAAGAAGAAGCCCGTCTTAAACTAGAAAAAGAGGCGAAGGAAAAGAAAGAACAAGAACTTTTAAAGCAAGAAGAAGAGCGTCTAAAGAAAGAAGAAGAAGCCCGTCTTAAGCTGGAAAAAGAAGAGCGGGAGAAGAAAGAACAAGAACTTTTGAAGCAAGAAGAAGAGGAGCGTCTAAAGGAAGAAGAAGCCCGTCTCAAGGTAGAAGAAGAAGAGCGGAAAAAGAAAGAACAAGAACGCCTAAAGAAAGAGGAAGAAAAACGCATACAAAAAGAGGAAGAGGAACGCGCAAAGAAAGAAGAAGATCGCCTAAAAAAAGAAGAAGAGGAGCGTCTTAAGAGAGAAGAAGAAGAACGGGCAAAGAAAGAACAAGAACGTCTGAAAAAAGAAGAGAAACGCGCAAAGAAGGAAAAAGAGGAACGTCTAAAGAAAGAAAAAGAAGAGCGTCTGAAGGAAGAAGATCGTCTCAAGAAAGAAAAAGAGGAGCTTCTTAAGAAAGAAGAAGAGGAACGCGTGAAGAAAGAAGAAGATCGTCTGAAAAAGGAAGAAGAGGAACGCATAAAGAAAGAAAAAGATCGTCTGAAAAAAGAAGAAGAGGAACGCATAAAGAAAGAAGATCTTCTGAAAAAAGAAGAAGAGGAGCGCATAAAGAAAGAAGAAGATCGTCTGAAAGAAGAAAAAGCGGAGCGTCTTAAGAAAGAAGAAGAGGAGCGCATAAAGAAAGAAGAAGATCGTCTGAAAGAAGAAAAAGCGGAGCGTCTTAAGAAAGAAGA
>JARPRH010000118.1:105300-115861 GCA_031763665.1 Calameuta haemorrhoidalis | reverse complement strand
CAGTTTCCAAACCGACTGCATAAAGTGCATACAGTCGGGGTCGAGATCCGCGTTAATCGTATTGAACTACTATTAACGCATGTTCAATAGCCAAATAGTAAATTATGTGGTTTATCATTTTTTGTATCGCGGTCGGTATCTTCGTAAAAGTTCTTATCGACTGGATGCCGCCTGAAAAGTTTCCACCAGGTAAATAAATCTAGGCAGAAAAAACTAAAAGAGTCTCATATATAACCAGTAAGCGACATATGATTGAAGGATGAAATAAGGGAAGACGGTAGGAAATAATGACAAAGAAAATGGAGCATAGCTGAAAAGGGTGTCCAAGCACGAGGGACGAGGAAGAAGAGGAAAAGGATGCAGTTAGGACATGGTCCTAACCAGTCCTAGCGCCACAACTTGGACCCGGTCCACTGAGCAAGCTCAGCGGATGAGGCGGAAGGGCAACACCCGACAATGGTTTATACGGGTAGCCACAGGGTGACTCTACCCTTTTATCACTATTTGAATTAATATGCTTGACCCGACCAAGGGAATAGGACAAGCAAGACAAACACAATGGAAAGTGAGAGGGAACAGAGTGAAATGTAAAGGTAGAAAGGAAGATAGAAATAAGAAAATCATGAAGTAGAAAAGTAAGGAGGAGAGTTATAAAAGTCGAGAAGAAATAAGGGAAGAGATAAATAATAAAGTAAAGAATGAAGGGTAAAGAAATAAAGAAGTAAGGAACAAATATATATAGAAAAAGGAAAAGGTTGGAAAAGGCAGCATAGGAGAGAGGCTCGAGGAAGAATGAGCGCTCCGAGTCCAGACACTGCCGCTATCCCCACTTCCCGGCTTCTCCCACTCCCTGATTCCTGCGCGAAGAACGTGCGCGCACATAATTTTAAGCAACTTCCAGTACTCAATTTCTTATTTCTAAGTGTTAATATTTTACTTTATTGATTTAGTTAATCATTTTAATAATCCAAAGATTTAATTTATTAATATTTCAATTTGAGCGTTATTTATTTTTGATATTTTACAATTTCAATTCAATTTTTATCTACTCCGTATATTCTGCGAGATTTTGATTTTGTCTCAATTTTATATTTTGAATAAATTTCGAAAGTAAGTCAAGATCAAATAATATTTATACAGTTTATATATTTACCATATACAAACATAAGGAGCATTTTTATCTTTTGACGCTAACTTACCGACGGTGTTTTAATTTTACAGGACCACGTGGTTTACCTTTGATAGGTAACATTCTAGATCTTAAGAGAATCATTAAGAACACGAAATACCATGGCGATGCATGGTGTCGACTGGCCAAAGATTATGGATCTGTCGTGGGTCTTCGTCTGGGATTTTCCGGTCCCTTGATCATCGTCTCTGGAAGAGAAGCTGTTCTTGAGATGTTGAACAGGGAGGAATTTGACGGGAGACCAGAGGGATACATGTTTCGATTGAGAACTTTGGGACAAACACGTGGAGTCTTATTTACGGATGGTGAGATTTGGAAGGACCAAAGAAGGTATAAGAAGTTTATTTTAAAAAAAATAATAAAAACACATCTGACTTGTTTTCTTTTACCGGTAACAGATTTGCGCTTAAAAGCTTGCGAGATTTTGGTTTTGGAAAACGCTCCATGGAAAGTATGATTCTTGAAGAAGGTGTGATTTTGTCAAAAATCATTGAAAAAAAGGCCAAGGAAGGAATCGTTAATAATGTACACAAAATTAGTGCATTTGCTGTCTTGAACAGTTTTTGGAGTCTGATAGCGGGTGCCAGGTTAAATTTTGAAAATTTATCATGTATTTGTAATGTCGATGGAAATTAATGCAATCGATTGTTTTCAGGTACGATCAGACTGAGCAAGATTTAGAATTAGTGGAAGTAATGCAAACTATCAGTGATGCTATCAGGACTAATAACGTTATCGGTGGTATTATTAATCAGTTACCTTTTTTGCGATTCCTCATTCCCGGTCCTTTGGGATTGATCGAGCATAAAAATCGTGTAGTGAGAATATGGAAATATTTTAGCGTAGGTATATATAATATTTAATTTTGTTCTTTGCACTGATTTTCTACCTTTGACCTTTTTTTTTTGGAATTTATTCAGAAAGAAGTGACTCGACACAAGCAGACGAAAATTCATGGAGAACAAAGGGATTTGATCGACGCCTATCTCGAGGAAATAAAATGTCAAAAAGAAAAACCGTCATCGTCTTTTGACGGTAAGTCAAATGTCTTGTCAAAAATCAACGAGAATGCAAAAATATAAAATTTTACAGAAAACCAACTAATATCTCTCGTAAAGGACTTATTTAGCGCTGGAGTCGAAACGACGAGCAACACGATCGGCTTCACCTTGATGTACCTGATGATCAATCAGAATATACAGAAAAAATTACACGAAGAATTAGACAGAGTCCTTGGAAAGGACACTCTGCCATCTCTGGATCATCGAAATCGGTAAACCCCATGAAAATGGAATTTTGAAATTTTTCAAAAAATTTCATTAATTTACATTTCCACAAAATTTCAGTCTGCACTATCTAAACGCTATTTTAGCCGAAGTAGCCCGAACGGCCAATATCGGTCCGACGACAATTCCGCATAGAGCGAAAAGAGACTCCATCTTGTTGGGATATAAAATAAAAAAAAATTCAATGCTACTAGCCAACTTAATAAGCGTTCATATGGACAAAGGTCACTGGGGTGACCCGGAAGTCTTTCGACCAGAAAGATTCATCAATGAAAATGGACAGTTCATCAATGACACCTGGCTGATACCTTTTGGCGCAGGTGAATTTTCGATTTGCAAAACAAAAAAATTAATTAATACAATTTTTCAAAATTTCAGGTCGCCGAAAATGTCTTGGTGAAAACTTAGCAAAGAATACTCTTCTCTTGTTCACTGCTTGTCTTCTGCAAAAATTCCATTTCCGGTTACCACCTGGCGACCCTTTGCCACCTGTCAAGGGAATAGATGGCTTTACGATTTCCCCAGCTAACTTCAATGCAATAATTACGCCTCGTTAAACCACAAACGATTGATTTATCGATAATAAGTTTTCAAGCTAAGTTATCTTAGTCATAATTATTTTTAATTTTAACGACTCTGCCAATTCATACCTAAGAAATTCTACCTACGTATCGGTTGGATATTCATCGGCAAACTACGTTAAGCATAACGCAAATAAACCAACAAAATACTTTTTTTTAAATACTATATATATGCATTTCCTCTCGGCTAAACGGTAGGCTAAGTAAAAAACAAATATTATTTAAGAAAAATTCTTATTTGCATTCCTACATTGCACAATATGCATAATCACCTGTGCACTGAATATTAATTAAAATTCATCGATTCCTTCGAATTTTCACATAAAATTATGCACATACTTGAAAAGAACAAAATACCTGTGCATATGATTTGGCATACCCACCAATCATAAAAATCTATCAATATCAAGAATAGTTTATCAACCAATTATCGTCCAAGTAATAATTTCCATATTTACAATCTACCAGATAACATTGACAAGCAATAAGTAGTAGATCGAAAATCACACGAGCTTTGCGCAACGCTGTTATAATTTTCTAAATATTTATTCCAAATATTCATATGACCTCAGCCACAGTGACGTGCACAGTGGAGGCCGAATGGCTTAGACTAAAAAAACCTTTGGTACTAAAATTGATAAATCCTACAATTACATGAAAAAAAAAGCGAATGACATTTGGGAATCCCCAAAAAAACCCATAACTAATAAAATTAAAACCGAATGCTACAAGGCCATCACAAAGACTAAATATCAAATGATTATCACAAAATTCATATTGCCTAAGTTATCCAGCTCATCATTGGCTAGAATTAAAAGATAAATCTGTACTATTTAATTTCCACGTTATCCAACCCATCGTTGGCTAGAATTAAAAGTCAGATCTGTACTATTTAATTTCCAAGTGAAAAATCTTACACATCCCAACGTGGACAGTCAATGTTAAATTCAGGAGTGGGTGGCTCCCCTTATTCAGAGGCCCCTCGGGATGCTGGGTCCATGGGTACTGGATGACTCCACTATCCGGACTCTGACCGAGCTTTTATTTTTCTTGTGAATAAAAATACTCGGCGAAGTATATACACAATGATACACTGAATATAATCACAGTACCTTCTCTAATATGCACGAAACGTACAAACACAATAAGTACAGGTATATGTTCGCAAGTACGTAGGCAGGCAGGCACGCATGTAAAAATATAGTATCAATATTTACAGTGAAATAATCCTAAAGAAATAACTGACATCACAGGTTGACGTACGGTTGGTACCTAAATTCACTACGCGGTGTGATCTTCACCCAGAGTCCACCCTCTGCTCTGACAGTCAGTCGAAATTTGGGCCTTATATCCTCCTTTCCGGTCACTGGACCCAAGTGACACTTGCGTATGATGGCACTGATCATCGATTTCATTTCAAGCATTGCAAACTTGTTTCCTGTAAAGATGATCATGAATTATAGTCACGTACGTTATTGCATGTACGATAACTGAATAAAGTGACTATAGAAAAGGAGTGAAAATTATGTGAAACTCACCAATGCAATTTCTGGGTCCTGCGCTAAATGGCAGAAACGCATAAGGATGCAGTTTGCTAGAAACATCAGGATCAAACCTCTGAGGATTGAACGTGTGAGGATCTGGAAAATGATGAGGTAGTCGATGAGTCGCGTAAGGCATGATGAAGACTCCACAACCTGCTGGTATTACTTGTTTCCCTGAATAAAAAAAAAATAAATAAAACCACGTTATGAAAAGAGGTGTCGATTGGTTTTTTTTAAAAATCAAATTACCAACCGAGGACAACATCTTCGCCTAACGTCCTCGCGAAAAAAGGAACTGGAGGAAACAGTCTGAGCGTCTCCTTGATGCACATCTCGAGGCATTTCATATCTCGAAAGTCTTTCATTGTCGGGGACCTCTCGTCCTTTTCGAAAATCTCCTCCAGCTCCTCGCAGCATCTTCTCTGCCAGTCCTGATGATTGGCTAAGAGGAAAAGTGTCATGGCTGTCGCAGTGCCAACCGAATCCTGTCCAGCTAGCATGAACGTGCAGCATTCGTTGATGATGTCCTCGTCCGTGAACTCAGGATGCTTTCCGCTGATCTCGACCATGAACTCTAGGAGGGATATTTTTTTAACTGAATTCTCTGAGCTCTCAGTTATTGTCGAACCGTTTTTCATAATGTTTTTCCGGGTCTCTTCCATCATCTTGTGGCAGGCATTGAACAGCTCGTCTCGCTGCTTCTGCTCGGCTCGACCGATGCTCGTTAACTGGTAAATCCACTCGATAAGCAGCCAAGGCCTGGTTATGCGATAAGGCGCCACCACTTGTCCCCTGTTTTTAATTTGCTTCTTTTTATAAGATCTAAATAAGATGGCAAATTTTAAAAGTGAACTTACTTTCTAAACGGCATGTCATCGTCGTTGTCCAGCTGCTTGTTCTTTCTACTGGCTAAAGTCACTCCCAAGACAGTTTCTAAAAAAAAATCAGACACCAAAAGATTATAATATCTTGGATTGATTGCTTTCAATCGGTCCAGTATATTATTTTTTTGCATAGATTTTAACGTGTGTACATTTACCTTTCACGACTTAACAAATCGCCTTTTACCAACCTACACAAAATCCTAATTTGGCATGGTGAATTTATTCAAGAGGTTAATAAGGACAGGTTAACCTCAAATTGAAGGATCATGATTTCTTCATGTCTTTTCGATATTACCTAATAGCTTGATGAGGTAATACCACTTTCTTTTATTTATCAAATTTGAATAATCAATTGTCTAGACAAAGAAAGTTGTACCCAGACAAAAAAATTTGATGAATTCATCCAACTTTCTTAATTGACAAAAATGACGTTTAATAATTCTACCAATTGATTTTAATGGTCAACAAATAGTTTAAATAAATAAATTAATGATTTTTTTCAACAAATATTCAATTTGCTGTCTTTCACTGCTAAAGGTTCAACGAGATTTAATTATTGAATCTAGAACTTCTTTCTTGGTGCAAACTTTTAGATGTTATGGCGTAAGTGAAGAAGAAAAATACAATTGTCAATTTACCATTCAAAATGTCGTAGACAGAGTCGTTAACGAAACTCGTGATATTCACATCCCGTCCACCTTCATCGATAAGTTTGTTCATTAAATTCGTAGCGCACTCTGAGAACGACTTGGTGAACCGTTCAAGTAGATGAAGATGAAACGCCGGTTGAAGTATCTTCCTATGTCCCTTCCAAGTGGCAACGTCCCTGGTGATCAAACCCTTTCCAAGGAAATTGTCCAGTAGTCTATAAAAAAATATCTTCTCAGTGTGTTTCGCACTACTGAGTACACACTGTATATCCGCCGGTTCCAAAAGAGTGACGTAGGGTAAGAAGGTCAGCCAGAATCGAAAAATTGGTCCATAATCGTTATAAGCAGTGTGCGATACTACATGCAGTACTGAAAAAAAAATTTCTTAATTAAAAAATACAATCTACAAAAATTTGTATCCAAAAAACTCACAATCTTTGCGCATCACATAATTTGCATTTCCCAAAACTGGTAGAGCTCGAGGTCCATCCAGGCTGAGTATAAATCTCAAAATTCGTATGTAATCCTTGAAGGCGTACAGGAGATAAATGAAAAGAAGAATACCGAGATAAATCCAGATCTCGGTAGGAGTTCGATCCCACTGAAACAAATGATTAATTCTCATGACTTGTCGCTTATAAATAAATTAGCATCAGCAACAGATAAAAAATGTTTCTCGACACCACGAAGCGTGCCAAGAAAGAATGAGAAAATAAATAATGCCACAGGAGTTAACCTATAAAGAATCACGTTTTTTCCCCCAAGCTCTGCCAAAGCCCTTGACTGTAAAAAATGCACGTAGCGTCCATGGAATTGAAAATTATGCTAAATATTTAAATCGATTCAACAACTGCTAAATTTGTCCTAGGTCAATCAATTAATTTTCGAGAGTTCTAATTTCGTAAACAAATTCGCAGCTCATTCGATATTCGAAGTGGTGCACCATTTAATTGATATCTATCTGCTCGGCCAAAGCCATACTTGCCGTGTGCCAGGAAGACACCTAAGATACGCACATTACATACGAAATAACAATTATTAGCATCACTACGCGACATTTCATTACTAATTAAAAAAAAACACAGAGTACGCAGAAATTGATAATCCTAAATTATTATAGTGTCACACGAATCATAGAAAATCTTAAAAAAATTAATAATCGCAAAATAATCATTTCCAATATCAATGACAAAGCTAATGAAATTGATTAATTACAAAAAATCACAGTCTCTAATAAATTATGAAAAACACATAATCCACTATATCCAGCAGTGATTTAAAAAATTAAAATTGATTATAATAATTAATAATGAAATTCGGCGATTAATTTGTTACACTGTTTTTTTTTAGGATTTTCAAAATATTTAATAGGATTATCGTACTATACAGTCGCACTCACGATTTGATACAAGACGATAGCCATTACGTTTACTTTTTCCGTATACTTCCCAAGAAATGCTGCTGCTTCCTTATATACATATATCCGCACGCTCGCTCATCCTCCCTCCAAACCTGCGTAGATCATTGCGGCTCCAAGTAACTGAATTTGCTAAAACAGCATCCCGTCAAGTATCAACCTTTCACCCTGCCAAGTAAGTGGCAAGAATCTTTGCTAAATATTTTATCTGAATACGAGTTAACTTCCTCTGTCGGTAAAAAAGGTCCCGGGTGGTACGGAACAACAAGGAATAATATGGAAATTAGGATATTAGAAGAGTGGGGGAAGTGAGATCAACGTCAATTTACGGATCCACCGATCTGTTGATCATTAAGTAAATCATGAACATTCATGAAGAATCATCAAAAAAAGAGTGCAGCTTACACATTGAAATTAGTTGGATGGTCGCTTGTTTGTAGAATTACTTCAGCAAGACTACCTGAGAAGAATGTGAATTATTGAGAAAAAAATTTTAGGCCAAATCTATCAATTAACTTTGGGGATTTGAAGATACTTAAAAATGCTGACTTGTGAGGAATTATGATAAATATTTGTCATTTGCTTTACGTGAATAGTTTTAAGTATTTTAATTAAATGCAGGAAATTCGGATTTAATATATCTACTACCTTGAGTAACACCATAGAGACGCCATAACCTGTATCCAAGCCACAAGACATTGAGATCCAGCGGAATGGCAAACCGACTAAACCTTCCCTGGTTAGTTTGGATCATTTATATAGAAAATCGTGGTGCGAGCAGCCTGTAAACAATAGAAATCAATTAATCGACTCTTCCCAATCGAATCACGTATACAACGTATGTGGTGGCTACTTGGCAAATGTCCGGAGTCCTATAGCTTTTGGGCGGTGATCGCCAAAGGTGTTCCTCGCTGTTCCTAGTTCTTCCTTCATATTGACTCGTGCCCTGAATGTAATTGTCGTAAAATGAAAACGTCATTTGTATTTTGATTACTTTGTGGAATTCGCATCGTGATTCGAGTCACTCGATTTTCTTTCGAGGACGTCCGACGCCTTGTTATCGGATATATAGCACAGTACACCTTCTGTCTTTCTTATCACGAAATTTCTTTAACCATTGCACAGACTGATAAATGTCATTTGATACTTCCCTGCATAAGTTTTGTTTTGAAAGCATGCAAAAGAAATTCGAAATTTGACTTACTAATTCTGTTGTAGTGTCATTCGTCTAACGACGCAGTTGCTGCCAATTAAGGTTAAGGTTGAATTGTGGTATTTATGGTAATGTGCGGGATATAAGCAGGAATCGTAGTATTTTAGGATGAATGACCTGAATTAGCATATCTGGAATGATTTACTTGATAGGAGAATCCGACCTGTCATTACCATGCGAGTAAAATGCAATTCCAACTGACGTCTGAATTTGAAAAATATGCAAAATTTCAGGCCGGTTTACACTTTTAGTTTTGTGTTAAATATTACGAAGATGGTGTCAAAAAGATTAATATTTTACTCGCGTAGACTTTTACAAATAATGTGCAAAGTCCTTGAAGTCGTGTGACGAATTTGACAATTAAAATTTGTACTATAACCGTCAATGTTTTTCTACTGTAAGAATGTTATCTGGTCGGTCTTTAGCAATGGTCTCCACATTTTATAGCATCGTTAATGCTTTACTGTACTGCTCCTAAGAGCACAGCTGGAAGCGGTTTGACTAAGTAATACCTCCGTTAGTCAACAGATGGCGACACTTTTAACGATACTTTCGTATGTCACGGTACGTGATAATACCAACGGTTTTATTTCAAATTTATCTTCTCGTCTGATAATTCGTCGCTACTTTTCAATTGCTGCTAATCTAGAGAATTCCTAACAATAAACCGGAAGATGATAACAATTTTCGAGGGTTGTACAAATATTTGGAACGATCTGATTAAATTCGTTAACCGACGATCAACATGTTTGCTTACGTAAAATGGTGTAGCATTATTTTTGACAATAAGTGAAATTAAGAAAAGCATCAATTTTCAGATTAAAAGAGTATGCGAAATTAAAATAAATCTTTGAAAAAATTTTAATTCCACTGTAATTTAAATTCATGAATATAAGCTCGCATGATCATTACTCAATTAAAGTATCGATGACTGTCTAATGTAACTGTACTGTAATGACGATCATTGTTTGGCAGTTTGACACACATACCGGACAATATAAGGATGTACGTTGCCATTTCTGACTAATAATGCGGTACCGTAACAAATAAGCAGGATACTTGATTTTGGCTTCCACCATGTTCGTAATCTGCTAGGTTAAAAAATTTGTTCGCAATTGTTATGTGGTGGTTTTGAAATAGTATTTTATTTTTAAACAATGACAGTTACATCTTTATCTTACTGTTACGCAGTATAGTCTATGAATTTTCTTTAAACGAAAGATTAGTCCTTCATATATCACCTACGATTCTTACAATAGTTCTTTTTTGAATTCTCTAAAAAATTCCGTTCCATAAAAATCAAATGTGTCAACCCCACGCATTTCGCTGCCTACGACTCATGGCGACATCCAACAAGAGAGTCAACAACCTTAAGGCGTCATCACACGACACTTCTATCTTGTATCATCACATTCTACGAGGCGGAAATGACTGATCGATCTTAATTTGTCGAAACTGATTCTGTATCTTGTAAAGGTATCGCGAGAACCGGTGAAAGCAAAACCGGAAATACCCAAGTGCTGGACAATCCTGGGAGTCGTAACGCCCGTTCGATCCCAATACAGGCATTTCCGGAAGTTCAAAGATTTCCGGAAGACGTCACCAGTCTATCGTCCATTGAAAATCCACTAGACGTTTTGGCCAATACTGTAGTAAAACAATGAAAAAAAAAATCCCTGAGAAAATAATTAGACTCCAGGTATGTTATCAGTCCTATTATAATCTACAATGTCGACTTTCGTTCTCGTATCCTTTACTAAATACATGGGAAACCTTCTTGTGGGTTACAAAGCGAAA
>JARPRH010000118.1:62673-73994 GCA_031763665.1 Calameuta haemorrhoidalis | reverse complement strand
GTTGTATGGACGCTTAGTTTATTAAGTTTCCTTTATAGTGCCAGCTTGAGTATTCCACCATTTGTTAATCCTCTGGTACTGGTTGCCATAATGCTGGCTTTTCTTTTAAATCCATTAAGAATTTTTCGTCACGAGGCTCGATTCTGGTTGTTAAGGATTCTTGTAAGTTAACTAAATATTATCTTGATACGAGGCATTATTGTTCCTTGATAAGATACTGAATAATTACAATATGAATTTATCTGTTTCAGTTACGATTGGTGCTGGCTCCATTTATGTATGTCAATTTTGCTGACTTCTGGCTGGCTGATCAGCTCAACAGCTTGGCTACAGCATTATTGGATTTTCAATTCCTAATCTGCTTTTATGTTACAAATGGAGACTGGTTAAAGGCTGGAGACACGACGCAATGTACTTCAAAATCTTTTATTAGACCTTTTGTCAATTGCATACCGGCATGGATACGATTTGCGCAATGTTTACGGCGTTATCGTGATTCCAAAGAGGCTTTTCCGCACTTGGTTAACGCAGGAAAATATGCCACGACGTTTCTCGTTGTCATCTCCCACACATTCTACACTATTCATTCTGGTAAAATGAAATTACGTGTTAAAAAAGACTAGTATTATAAGCTTAATCAAATGATATTACGTAATACCTACGTCTTTATACAGATGCGTTTTACAAACAGTAATTTAAAGTCAATAATCCTTTCCAGATGATTTAGAAAATCACTGGGAAAATACCTGGCTATGGCTGTGGCTGGTATGTTGTTTTATAAATTCGGTGTATTCGTATACCTGGGACATCAAAATGGATTGGGGTCTTTTCGATAGTAACGCAGACGAAAATAAATTCCTGCGCGAGGAAGTTGTGTATTCGTCGGCTGTGAGTTATTAATTAAAATTTTTTATTTTCCTGTTATAGCACATAAGAAAGATATTGCATATTTATTTTCTTCCAGGGATTCTATTATTTCGCCATAATAGAAGATCTTGTATTGAGATTCGCATGGGTCGCCAACTTCATACTGACTCATTACAAATACGTGTCCAGTGACTTAATGACTTCGATAATAGCGCCACTCGAAGTTTTCAGGTAAAAAATAAAATTCCTTTATGTCCTCCCAATGTCTTGGATCACGTTCGCTCACTCTTATGTTACCTGCAGGAGATTTATTTGGAACTTCTTCCGTCTTGAGAACGAGCACTTAAATAATTGTGGTAAATTCCGAGCCGTGCGCGATATTTCAATTGCTCCGATTGAAAGTTCAGACGAAGCTTTGATTCTACGCATGATGGACGAAGAAAACGGTGTAGTGAATCGAGGTAAACGTAAGGGTGGAAAGAAGCAAAGCAATGCTAAAGAAGACAAACGAGCTTTGCTCAAAGACGAAACCATTGATATCGATATATCGAATGCCAGTTGAGGCTACCTCGGATAATATTGCCAATATATCAAAGTTCAATTAACTAGTAGTGTGCTTAGTTGCCAGAATGTTGCAGTATTGCCATCGTTATTTCCGAGATTGTAATTATGTCTCCCCTAATAAGTTCTCGTTATACGTATATTAAATGGAAAACTGAAGACTATAAATTTTAAGAAACGCAGTGCCTTCTGTATTGCCAATAGAAGATATACCTTCCATAGTCTTTTCTTTGGCATAAAATAACATTACTATTTAACAAAGAGATTCTTCATGTAAAAAACGTATCGCCGGCACTTTGAGAAATCACAGCATTTTATTTTGACTTTTTATAGTCTTCAGTCGCTAGTAAACTAGATTGAAACTATTCGAAAGCTGTCAGTGTTACTGTTGACTTAACTATTGGTCGATTGATGAAATGGATACCTACGGTGATGTTATGCAACAACTTAAGGTAGAATATTGTAATCAAACTTTTCTATATATACTTAGTTTTAATCATAACAAGTGAATTAGTACTCTCATAGAATACTTTATTCAATTAGATTATGTCGATTGCTTAATTTCTTTCGAAGAATCTGAAGAAATTAATTATCATAGTAACTCAACGGCTGGTAATACTGATGTTACTTGCCTTTCTTATTGGTATTGACTTGTATAAAGCTACAGTTAGTATACTTTAAATATTGCGGGTTATGAGTTATACAGGATTATCAAGTTTAAAGACACGAACTTTTTGAAAGAATATAAAATATAGCTTTAGTTAGTACTTAAAATACTTGTGTAACTGTCAAATGCGAATTGGTGAGATTGATTTTGATAGTTCTGCATGCAAGTAAGAAATAGTTTATTAATTAATTATTATAATCTGTAATTAGTCACTTTTCCTTGTTATCAGTATTTCATATTTCATTTTTGACTTACCTACTCGTTAGCAATTAAGTATTCTGCATTGAATCCCGCCTTAATTGACGTTAATTTTAGTATATATGGAAAATCATGTGTGAGGATTTTGCATAGGGATTATAGATGTGATTTGAAGTATTTGGTTTGTAATGATTTGAAAAGACATTCTAAAATGTTAAATTCATTCCAAAAATCAATACTAAAAAAATCGTTTCTATTCAACGTATAATACATTTACAAAGACCAGATTTCAACAAGAAACTAGATCTGTAGTTCCCTATGTAAAATCCAAAATGAATTATCTGTATCTCTAGGCACTTGTACTCAAATAACTGGCGTTTATTACGTGTACTAATATTTGGTCACTTAAAGGTCTTATACACACTAGCAGAGATTTACATCAAGGAATATGTACTTATCCGTTTGGTGCCCCACGATATCTACAAGTAAATTGATAAGAACACAATTACCACTATGGTATAATGAGCGTTCCTCTCAAAACTAGCCTTGATCTATTTAAAACTGTTAAATTTTTCACTGGCTACGATAACTTGCATTGAAGCAAATAATTATATAAGTATACACATAGAATAATAAAAGAATCATATTAGTTTTTGATCATTGATCTAAATGATCGGTTCAATGGATACTTGTACTTCACTTATTCTTTCCACGTAGCTTGTCTGTTATCAATAATAATCTTAAAAAATCGTTAATAGACAAACTTTGTGATATCTTAATCTTTGTTAATATCGTCAGAGATTCTTAGACAAATTATGTTGTTGCGAAAGTGTCAAAGTCGCTTGAATCGATACTCTTCGGCATTACGAATGTTAAGGTTCGAATACCAATTTTTTTTTTTCTTTAGAAAATCGGCGTATCGATTCAGTGAATCTTTTACTCATATTCCAACGCCAAAAAAATTAGCGGCTGAGTAATGGATTTCATAGTTTAGCATATTACATCGACAATTGTGATGATTTTATATATATTTTTATAAATACGTTCTTGTATATTGTATATATTTATACAAATATTTAGATATCGCGATTCACAGAATTATCCTTAGAGAAACGAATAACAGGTATTTTTATAATTAATATACTACGTGATTCTAAGCGAGCGTAATATATTATATATATTATATAATTGAACCGAATACTACAAGCCAGCATACTATTACCAATAGATTAATATATTGTATCATTTATATAATAGATATGCCCATTTCTAAACTACTTGCGATTTATTACACATGTAATCATACGAGCTTGACCTAGTTAGTCCTTTGAAAATTAATCGGTACCATAATAATCCTTTATTGTGTCTTTAAATCCAATAAGATCAATATCATCGACGCTGCTAATCAATACCAGGAGTTTCAAGTGAAAGTTTGTCTCCTTGCTTTAAGTTCGCAGAAAGCGATTTTATCAAAACTACATAACCTATTGTTCGTGTGTGTGTATATCTATATATACTATCTATATATACATACACACATATATATAACAGAGTAACCATAGTATCTAATGAATTATTAAAAAAAATAAGTGCTGCAATTCCATCCAAATTGCAAAGTACAATAAAAGTATTAGAAAGATTGCTGAATAATTCATGAAGTTTAGGTAGTTTAGTTTCTTAAAAAAAAAAAAAAAGATCAAATGATTCTAGAAATTGTTGGAATATCGTCACTCGGGTAAGTATAAATTGTAGATAAATATCTCATGAAATTCCAGTAGCCATAACGTGACTCTTTGACCTATCGAGCGTACAGGTCACGAAACCTAGTGTGCTACCCCCTCGATTATTCGATAGAAAATCAATTCCGTCCGATGCATGTAACTGTCACCGAACGATCTAAGAAGACATGGAAATGGCGCAAGATATGGAAAAAAAAGATGAAGCATAAGATCCAGTAGATTCGTGGTATGTAAGCAAATCGTTATTTATACAAGACGTGCAAAACGAGATTGCAAGAAGATATTTCCAAGACACGCGATGTCGCAGAGCTGCCTGACGCCTCTTCTTCTTCAGTCTTCCTTTGGCATTCAACGTCGCTGAACACGGAGCGTTAAAATTCATCGCAATTTAGTCACTTCACTCGTTGAAGATAATTGCATTTAGAGTAAGTTATTATTACCGAGTGCAACTGGATTCCTTAATGTTTTCTCGAAATACCGTACGACGACGCTAAAGAATAAACGAATTGAATACTCATTCAAGATTGCCGCTCTTTCTGGAACTTTAAAAATGTCTGCGACGATTCCACCAGAAGTAACCGTCAACGGAGCTGTCGGCAACGTTATGGAATTTGAAAATATGGAAACGCACATTTACCCTGTCAAGGCTACTCGTAAAGCCAGTCTTTTTTCCATTTACGCCAAAGTACTTCGTGTTATGATATCTAATATGATACAGCCTGTACTTGACCCCGAGGAGGAACAGTTTAACAAAGAACTTGATGAACTTATTCTTCCGAGCAACGACGAATGGCGGCATCAAGTTTATTATCAACTTGTTGATCTGCAACGAGAAATAGACGCCGAAGCTGGCGACGGAGCGTAAGATTCATGTAGTTTATTAATTAGAAATTAAATCCATGAATAATAATTCACACGTGTCATTGATTCAAATTGATTGAGCTGAAGTTAGTCGCCGAACGAATTGAGCGGCAATTTTCTTTTGATCAAAAAAATTAATATTCAAAAGTTACGAAACACTCTAACTATCTGTTTTATAATTGTATGATACTGACTATGGATAAATTAAAATGATGATCAGTAAAGCTTTTTATTAGAGAAATTAATCAAATTTTCCAGCAGCGACCAATTAGCGAAATGCACTAATAGCGATGTTCAACTCGTAGGTTATCATATGATGAGGTAAGACGTTTGGCAAATTTATTTTTAAAATTATAAACGTTTCAATGTCGCTGTTTATTCGTTCAATATCAATGGCAATAAAACTATTATGCATTTTAATCGATAAATAAATATTCTAATTCTATTTCTGTATTCATCCCAAGAAGAAACAACACTTCATATGGATTCATAAAATTCGTCACGAACAGATGTACATTGTTGTATTGATTTTATTATTGATCTAATAGTCCCAGGATGAAAGGAAATTCTGAAAAGGAAGCTAAGGATCCAAAGGAATGGGAATGGGAACCAGGTGGATCTTTGTATCCATTAATACCAAAAGGAGGTGGAATTGGAAATTCAGCTTCATCCTTGGCAGCCATTATGGACGTATCCGGTTCAATGACTGAAGCTTGTATAGAACCAGGATGGCGAGTAGAGGATTTACTATTAGCTGCAAAAGTCCTGCAGAATGAGGAATCGCCAACTTATTCGGACGAAGCTGAAATGCGACGTGTATTTGGTCTGGTTTACGACGTTTTGAGATGTAGGTTATGATCGTGCAATCCATAACCGTTCCTAACCTTGCTAATGGCAAGATCTATTATCTCATACAGATAAAAATATCCTGAATCACGCCCTGGATGCCGTAGCTTTCTGGTATTACCATCCGGAGTTCAAATCTCGTGAGAAAATTGTTTGGCTCCTCCTGTACGATATGCAAGGACGTAAATTTGCAAGGCGCGGTGATACTGCAGAAATCGAAGCACGCGAAAAGGCTTTCCAGGCTGCCAACCTTAAGGAGATTGAAGATACCTTGCTGAATACCAAGATACGACTAGCTGCCAGTGTTTCCAGATTGCGAATAGAAGGATCCGCTTTGACACTAGGTGAATAAAATAATTCCCTAATATTTTTTTTTCTTTTAATTATACTCTGACTAATTAATCTTAGGAGAACTTCTCCCTTTACATCTTCGAAACACTGAGGGTGTCGTTTGGGGCGAAGAGGGAGCTGTCGCTTCCGGTTGGATAAACAGTATGAAGATTTCCAGCAAACAAGAATTTATTCGCGAGATGTCCAAGATTGGATTGCGACTTTGCGTAGACTGTACGTCTGCTGATCTAGAGGAAGACAGTTACGTCTTTGATCCACTCTGTCCCAAAGTGGTGAATCTTCATGACAAAGCACGTGAAAAATTGGCTAAATACGATCTCGTCCGTAATCATTGTTTTATATTTCTGGTAAATTAATTTCCTTGCTTTATTCCATTATAAAGACCACAAAATTTAGACACTATTAATTTTCGCCAGGAAAGATCACTGTGCTTGGGTGCTGCTGCTCTAGCGCAGGCAGTCAGATTAGGGAAGCTGTGTGGTCCAGTTGTCCTGACACATTCCATTGCACCACGTCACGCAGGATACTTGGCAGGTTTATTGGCTGATATCGATGATGCTGGAAGACTCCTGGTTTTTGGTACAGGAGAATTGCGCTGTCAGTATGAATTATATCTTCGAGATATTGGCGTGACTCTGCAACAGTGTCGAGTATTTTCGGAAAAGTATGTAAAAAATTTTCTTTGATATTCATCACGAAATTAATTTAGAACTTAGAAGGGATTTTGAGTCTTTAGATACGTCAATCCGCCACCTTGTGCCGAGCTGGAAAGAGCTACGATTATTTTAGCTACACCACCATGCAGCTACACCGGGATAAGGGATGCTGTGGATCTTGCTGTAGCAAGAGGGGGTGATACTACCCTTCTGGAAACATTGACTAATATGGATAACGAATTGAAACAGCCGCAGGTTTTTCTTAGTGAACAATTGTCGACTTTAAAATACGCTTTGACTAGACCGAACGTTCAATTATTGATCTATGAGACTCATAGTGTTATGCCTGCTGAAACGACAGAGGTGGTCGAACAGGTTTTGAATTATGCGAATAAAATGGCAGCGGAAAAATTTGCTCGTGAACGTAGGGTTTGTGATTTTTTTTCTACAAGCTAAATATTATGTGTGTTAATATACTTTTTTGGGTTTTTATTGTATTGGTAGGTTAAGAAAAAGGCAGTGAGTAAAGAGACTTCTGGAAAAATGTCAAAGTCTAGCAAATCTGTAAAACGTAGACAAACTCAAGAACAATCGAAACTTGATGATCGTAAATCAAATTACGAAGACGAAGATGAACTCTCCGTCGTGCCATCGGCTGAGATAAAGGAATCTGAATAAATTCGCAATTATCAAATTTATTAATTAATCATTATTTTCATACTAATCTTCTGTCTGTTATGCAGGTCCCTGACAGTGACCTATTCGAGCTCGCCGACATTAACGAAATTTATGGCAACAAGTCGTCAAATCTCATAGACAAAGGATGTTATCTGGCACTGATAAAACGCAAGGAAATGATGCAATTCAATTCACTGTTCATGATTAAAGTAGCTGAAACAAAAGGTCTCTTTGGGGATCCAAATAAACAGGAACAACCAAAGGAAGAGCCTCTGTCACCTGTTCGTCAAGCGTCTCAGTCAAGTCGAAAAGATTTCAAACGCGCCAAGGTACATTATCTTTGATTTCTTATCAGTACAAATATTGATCTACGTATTTCCAAAACAGTTTCAAGTCGACCGAATAGCAGCGCCAACTCACTCGTCCATGTTGCGAGCCTTGAACGAAAAACAATCGTGTCCTCGTCACGATCAACGCATAGCTCAGGGCGAGAAGAGAATTATCGCCCAGGTACGTGACGTTAAGCGTCGCGACGCCCGTCGATGGTGGGACGACGCAACTACCTGTTTACTAAATTCCTCGCGTCCAAATTCCTGCAAATTTCGAGCAACCCGCACGGATCCGTGGACACGTAAAATACTGTACTCGCCCAGAGTTCGTAAAATCACATTCCCTTTGGAAAGTACTACCATTGGTTAATGGCACGAAGGCAGTTAAATTTAAACGAGGGAATCTTATGCCTCCCACGAACTCTTTATAATGGTGAACTATAAATGAGGTGCCAGGAAACGGAAGTGCAGGGTGCAAGAGAAACTCTGCAATTTTTAACTCGATGAGTGTAGGGTCTACTTTACACAGTGTAAATAGGATGTAAATAACTGCACTTAAATTCCAGCAAGGATTTAAATAATTGCATAAGTGTCAGAGCAGACAATATGCTGTGTGCTTGGTGCATGTTTGTCTCTGGTGAAATGGGACTTTCTTGCGTGCTAGTTAATGGCTTTGGAAATCACGATAATAGGGTAAATTCGTTCCAACTGCTTCCGTAAGACATAAATTGTCTTTAACCGTCTACGATTCCTTTTACCACTTGCCTGAGCTTCCTTACGTGGCTACAAGTTGTGAACTAATTCACCACGTCAAGGGAATTCGTGTTATCTTGAAATTTACAGGGGGAAGCTTAGGGTGTTGTGAACGTGTATTAAATACTTTGAAGATTGTAATGTATTTCTTTTGTTTTTTTTTAAACAATAAAGAGGTTTGATTTTTGTCTTTATATTTATCTCCATGTACCCTTTCCAATTTTTAGGCTGATAATTCGAAGGTTGATCTTAGTCCGCCATCCTCATCGGTCCACCAGATCTTCAGAGATTCCTCTAAATTTTCGTTGGAGTCCAGTCAAGACTTACTGGATCTTCCAGAGGGTCGTGGCGGTCGATTCAAGTCGCAGCAGGAACAGCAAGAAAATATTCGACGTTTGTCCACGCCGACGTATTCCAGTACGAGCAAAATAGTGAATCACAAGGCGAGTAATGCAGAGAAGTTTATCGATAGGAATATATCAAATTCGCAGAATTTTGATTATCTGTCACACTGCTCGTTTCGAATTTTTTATAAGATTTTCCAAGAGCTTATAGAAATCTTTGTAATTTTTTATGGTATCCCGAACGTGTGTGATTCCCTTTTAAAAATCCTATGAAACTATTGTGTAAGTACTTTGATGTTTATTAGATACTGTTTTTTTTTTCATTGTTAAAAAATCTATTAACGTTGTCCCTGTATAATTTTTTAAGATTTACCAAAAGAATTTTGGTTTTGATACTCTTTAATTTCCTTAGCAATTATTGGCTGTCCACTGATCTAGGATAACGAGATGCATTTTTCAAGAGTTGACGTAAAGGACTCAGCCTATCAGACGAAGGAAAATGTCAGTGGGTTTTATGATGAGAAGCAGGACAGATCGATACAATCTTTCTTGCCTAAAAGCATTAAAAACGCGAGCTATCAGAAAAGGTAGAATTTTATGTAGCCGTATAAAATAATTTATGAACGTCTTCTATCAGATTGATAATACAAATATTGTCATGCAAATGAAAAATTGTATCACGGAATCGCGTAGCTTGTTTAAAAATCAATAGATATAAAACTGGATAAGCGTTATTAAAAATTCTAGAATGACGTCATCCGAGGAAACCGTCGGTTCGAATTCGAAAAAAGCATACGATGACAAATTAAAAAGTAGCGAAGAAAAATTATTAAAAAGCAGCGTAACGACTGTCATAAGCAAATCGTCGGTCGTTCGTGCTACTCAAAGTATGACTGCTGATAATATTCTCCATGAATTTGGAAAAGAAAATCTTTTGGAACTTCCATATTCTCATGTGGGAACGAGAAAGATATCGCGATTGCATCATCCAGGTGGACCGACAAGATTCAGCCGTGTTTTGCTGGGAAAAAGGTTAGAAAACGTTGCTGAGAAAGTCGAATAATTTTTGTAACCGATTAACATATAATTTGATTCTTTTTAAAAAATATATTTTATTCAAAAAGTATACTCGAACGAAGCAGTGACAATTCTGTTTACCGTAAAGCCAAGAAGCAGAAAAAGAATATTCGGCAATGAGAACAGTCTTGTATATACATAACGTAGAATTGCCTTTAACGTGGAAAAGCACCAAACGACAAAGCGTGCAATACGAAATATACATTTTTGTAAACGAATTATCATTAGCAATACAGGTTCGACAATGGATAAGACAATCCAAACAATTAATAAATATATAGAAAGTACAATATAAACTATAAATCTTATACTAGAATATACAGGTACCAAACAAATCTTTATAGGGACGCAAATGGCTATTGAAACAGATCCAAAGAAATTTTTAATAGAAAGCACTACTTCGTGCCAAGAAATCCATAAAGACTCTCTCCTCCAAAATGCCTGTAAGTATACAACAATTTTTTTAACCAAAGACCACACTGTTCTTACGCAAGATAACGACCCAAAAATTGCACCGACAGATCCAAAATACGTCCAAGCATGAATTACGTAATTACGTATAATATTAAAAAAGTGTATAATTACATGAGGAACTTGACTTATCTCGTAATGTAAAAATTGTAAAATATGTATTGTACCACTGTAAACGTTCCACGCGCAAGATTGTAATTTTTTGAAAAATTTCCACGAGCTTGATGGTAACTCTGCGTAGGAACGAATTAAGTGTGAAAGAATAAAGAGAAAAAGAACGATAAGACCAAAAAGAAGGTCTCTTCTTCCCATGTTATCATTTGCGCTAGTTCGTACGTTGTTGTTATTGTTATAACGTTGCGAAGGTAGTTCCAGATATTTCCATAATTCACAACGATCAAAATCCTTGGCCTTACAGCACAAATCAGGATCTGTTAGACTCTTCAAAATTCGATCGTTCTGGGCTTCTGTCGTCTTGCGTTTTAATTCGTCAGCCAATGCGACAATTATACCATCTTTTGTTCGGCATTTGCTATGCAACAGTTTTACAGTTTCTATAAGACCACTGGTTGTCTTTTTCAAAACTGGTCGAAGGTTTGCACATGGACAATCGTTATCTCGTGTATAATCGTTACTACTGCAGCCACAGTCTTTTAATAAATTTTTTAAAGTTTCATTGTGATTTTTTAAATTTTCAAGACCTTCACGTAATTTTTCTTGTTTTGCCTTAAATAGTTAATTTTGTTTTACATATGAGAATGGAATTTTTTATTCGTTTGTTACTTTACCTTTTGAAATCCTGGCGTTACGTTTATCGATGCGGGAACTTCTGAATCGCTAGATGTCATTTTTTGCATTGCTTTCAATAAATCTTTTGTAGCAGTCACAGTAGATCGACAGATCGAGCATTTCGATACTTTGTT
>JARPRH010000118.1:49253-61886 GCA_031763665.1 Calameuta haemorrhoidalis | reverse complement strand
CTGGTTCGCATTGACATATTTCACACTTTTTATTACACGGCTGATCTGCATTACAGAGACAACAATCTTTATTCCTATTTTCACTTCGAATAGCATTTTCCACAGTAGACGGTATCGTCGTGGTAGTTATTGTCATTTGATCAGATTCGGTATCTTCATACCTATTGTAATATTTAATAAGAAATATGTATGAGTATTTCTTTATTTAAAAAATCATACTCGCAAGATCCTCCCAATATATTTTCACAACATCCACATCCGCATTCAGATTCGGATGACGTTTCGTAACAACCGCAGCGACATCTGTCGGCAGGAAGTGAAACTTTTTCCTCCTTTAACGGAACAAATTTTTCTCCGTATTCTTCCGATTCCTCGTCGCCTCCTCCTATCAAATCTCGTTCCCATTCCGAACAGCTGCATATTATGCAACTGTTGCACTGAAAATTTAATCATTTTTATTATTTTATTCTTTAATTTGCAATGCCGTGCAAGCTCTGTCGTAGCCAAAGCACTTTGAATTTAAAAGAGCGAAATTTAACGGACAACGACAGGGTAGCCAATTGAATAACGTTATATCCCCAGTGCTCCCAGTCTGTGTCAACGGGCAACGAGAGAAGCAGCAATGGCAAAGTTTAGGGTTTAAGAAATAATAAATAAAATACTTTGACGGGTTCTCCGCAAGGACATGCACTGGACGAATTATTAGAAGCCTTGACTCCGCCTGTTTCCGTTAGAGGATCTATCTGTGATATTCAGAATATGAAATTAAGAAAAAAAGGAAATTAGATTGATAATGTAAGTAGCCACTTTGAAAAAGTGAATCTTATCTAATATGACTACCTCTGTGTCCTGCTTCGTTACTTTTAATTTCTTCGACAAGACTGCTGCTTCTTGTGTCAATTCGGCACGATTTTTCTGAAGACTCTTTAGATCGAGACACAATTTTCTACCGTAAGCTTCCAGCTGTGATATCTTTTCCTTGACGTCGCAAGATTTCGTGCAGCAGCCATTTGAGTCTTTATCAATCTTTTCAAAATCTTTATCACTGTCTACTGTTTCCTCGAAATTCTTATTTGTGTCGCACAGAGCTTTCATGTATCCTTCTTCTTTGAACTCCATATCGAAAATTTCTTTTCTTAGTGTTTTTTCTTTTTTCGCTAATGTCTGCAGGACGCATTGTTCTTCCTCGTTGTCGGTCGTATAATTTTCCTTAGTGGATACTTTTTGCTTGGCGTCTTTTGCATTTAAAAAAAGTCATTTTATCATTCTACAATTATTACTATATTATACAAATATTATTTACAATACCGGAATCGTTTTCCGGGAGCATCGATTCCAATTGATTTAATCTTTCTCGAAGACAAGCCGCGTGACATTCCAATTCGGCTATTCGACGCTCTCCTCGATTTACGTACATACCACCACCACCAAAGCAACCAATTAATTCTTGTCCTTTCACACCCATTTTTCTCACACGTTTCTCTTTCTTTGGTTAAGAAAGAAAAAAAAAACAATTTTTGTAAAAGCAACTCACACAATTTTTATAGACAAATTAATTACCGAATTTTAAGTAATTTGTTACGTTCGTTCTACACGATGAATTTTATGTCAATTTTGTCAACATTTTCCTTAATGGTATCCTACCTAAAATTCTTAAACGTGAACATAGGCACGATTCTCTTAATAGGTGTGAACATAGTACAAATTAGTGCCTAGCTTTGTTTTATAAAAAATGAAGAATTTCACGCTTAGAAGAGGTTCATTAAAAATTTTCATAAAATCGAAATTAAGTTCAATGCCTTAATTACGCAAAATGATTAGACAGAACAATGAATATTAATTTCATGAATTAATGAACCATAGACTACTCATGTAATTGTATGGTGTACTTGCTAATTATCTATACTTTGAACTCTGCGGTATCTGCAATTACTGTTTTGCTATTTATTCAAATTTCACTCTTGGCGTACAGTCACTCACAATTATATTTAATTATTCAAAATGCGTTAGGTAATTAGACTCTCTGATTCTCACATAGTGTTTTTTATATATTTGCACAAGATCCGCAAATTTAAGTGAAATATTTTTATTTTACTCACGTTTCCAAATAGCGTGATATATTTATTGTGAATATATATATTTTTTTAGAATACTTTTTGGATCCAATCAGCTCATATGTCGAATTAAAATTTTCTCAATACTGATAAATATGCACCAGTTGTTTTTAGTACCTGAAGAAAATATTTTTATGTACCAAAATATTTCATCTCTAAAATTAATGACCAAATACTGCCTTACGTCTGTAAAATTTTCAAGTGACAATACGATGAATTTCCCTGCTGACAGTTTTAACGATCTCGATGAACGAATCATTAAAATAAGTAAAAATTTCGATTGTTTACGTCCATGCTGGTACCAGTTGCAACAGTAAGCCGAGTAACCAACTTGCAGACTCTGAAAAATTGTAAAAATAAATAAAAGTCAATATTGAGAAATAACTTGATTGGCACGTGCATAAGGCTCGTATAAATTAAAAAAGTTGTTTTTACCTTCTCTGTCAATTTATCGCTGACGTAACAATAAAGAAAGAGATGAAAGGCAATTGATCCAATAAAGAACATAGAAATAACAGATTCGAGGCTGTCGTTTCTCTCCACGCTCTACATTACAAATAATTAATAATAATTAATAATAATTAATAATAAATAATTATCAGCTCTCTACAAAATTCCCAATCATTATAACTTTCTAACCTTCATCAATGAATATCCTGCCAAACACATGACAATGGCAGATCCCATAAAATGGCATAAAAAAACCAAATTGAATGAATTCTCCAAAGTCTCTGCCATCCTATAAATAAAATAATATTAATAAAAAGTAACCCATATAATCAATCAGGTCATCAGTCTCCCTTTGAAGGGACTTGTCTACGTTTAATTTCACAAGAAGATGGCCCCTCAAAATAAAATTAATGCCTGACAATGAGTTCCACACCTCGACTTACCATATAACAACTCTATGTCGCTGCACACAAGTGTCTATCGTTGATTTCACAACCTCCATATTTTTTACATGTTCATTAACGAGCTCCAGTTGTCCAATGACATGCATAATTAAAATAATAATGAATCCATCAACAGTAACATTAGAGACGACAAAAATAGCGCTTGAAAATATTTTAAAAATATAAATAATTTCATAATACGGGCTGCTTTGGTAATCGAACCAATAGTGTGATGGATAAGGAAAAGTGCGAGATTCCGACAAAGGAGTCAATGGGACAATTAATTGTAACGTGAAAGTTGTAAAAGACAAAACGAAACAGACTAGAGCATAATATCTGCCTTTGGCGGCATAAATTCGCATGATCTCAATTTCATATTTCAATTTGACATTATGCCAATCTCTCTCCAGGTTGGATAAACATTTTCCAAATTGACTTCCAGTAAAGATGGCAAGTAGATATTTGACAATGAACATATGGGCTGGAAAAATAAATAAAAATGAAACCAAACACATATAAGAATCTGAATACATAATTTATCTTACCTACTAACGTATGTTTTATTTTTACAATAAAAGGCATCCAATCCAGTTTTTTAGTAACGTAATATGCATAATGCCCAGCAAACCATTCGGTTAATGCAAGTAAATAAATTCCAATGATCGTAAAACGAAATTTTTGGGATGTTCGTGGCCAAAGTCCTAATGCTTTCATGCAAATGCGAGTCTGTGAAAATAAAAAATTTTGAAAAATACTATTTTTTGCAAATCAAAATATGTACTTACTATACCCAAAGCGTAATTTATTTCCTTTGTTGGGTCCATTGTTACTTATATGGTACTGGTGGTACTGATACATTTGAAGGGTTCCGTTAAATAGATTTTCTAATTGTCTTGGATAATTATAAAGGAGAAACTTGAATGCTAAATTATGGGTACTGCCCATATAATTAGTTGTTGTACGGAAATTATTGATACTTGAAATAATTCCATTAATTTCCAATTTTTATTTCGCCATGTCTAATCTACTGTTTAATGACATAAATACCAATTGCTTGGATCCATTGTATAAAAATAATATGAGTGAATTGAGTCGACTGTACGTCGTTTCGTGAAGACGTCTATTTCCAATTGACGGTAAAGATAAATAAAGACGTGTTATAAAATTAAAAAAAAAAGTTTCTATATATTGTGAGACCCTAATTTTTGATTTACAAAAAGTCACGGTATTGATATCAGTTTTTATCGCTAGTCCTTGTCTTTGGTCTTTCCAAGGGAGGAGGTCGAGGCATCCTGGTGAACACCTTAAATCCGTCGTACAGGAACCATTGCATAGCGGTAAGTGTACCAATCATAATGATTCGTGGTCCCAATCCTTTCCACATACCGACCCAGCCAAGTTTCTTAGCTATTATTAACGCAGTGGATCCCTTTTCTTGATTAAGTTTACTAACAACAGAATCTGCCGGATGACTGACTACGGCACAAAAGACACCAGCGATATAACCAGCTGCAAAAGTGACAACCAATTGTTCAGGCTTTGAACACTCGGCGCGTGGCTTTGGGACGACAACTTTGTAAAGAAGTTCAAGCGTCCTTTCGAAGCAGGTAAACTTCATCATCGTATAAGGAATCTGTCTTAACCAAAGTGGGACTAGACCCTTGTAGAAGATTCCTGGACCACCCTCCTCCATCATGATCTTCATGGCCTTTGTGAGAGAGCTGGTAAAGCCGGCTGACGTTTGAATCCTAACCTATTTATTGTGTACATGGGTTAGTGTAATGACTGGGTAAAAAAGGGTTAATCAAATATATTTAATATGATCTTTACCTTGGATGCTTCGAATGGAGCCAAACCGATATCAGCGAAAAATTCAGCAGAAGCTGAACTCATTAGATATAACCATGTACGATAATCGTACGCCATTTCTTCAGTTAGAAGTTTGGAATAGTAAACTTTGAACACTTCGTAAAGACCGAATTTGAAGAAACCTTGGATCGAGTAACCGTAAAGGGTTGGTAGCCAACCCCTTGTCAGACCCAGCATCCCTTCTTCAGCTACGGTTATTTTGAATCCATGGGCTAGATTTTTATATTTGGCAGAATCGACCTGTGATCACGCTATTAATTAGAGATTTATTAATTAATAAATTAATCTTTGCACTAACCTGCAAACGACATTTTATCAAATCCAAGGGGGTTATTAATGTGTGTGTAATACCACAAGAAAAAATCCCACCGGCGCCACATAGTAAAAAATATTTCCTCGAAGCAAATTCACAAGAGTGTTGTTCCGCTGGTACACCGGCAGCTGAATCAGCTCTGACAATAAATTTTTTCTTTATAAAATCTCTTATTGACCACATTATTTTGATCACGCAATTTCAAAAACGTCCATAGCTTTACCGTTTTGTTTTGTCTACCACAACTTCTCCGTAGTTCAAGTCACAGGCCTTTGAAATAGACGGGTAGATTTTTCGAATTTAATCCCTCGACTTGTGTCGTCTTTTTTCTTGTCATTGGAAATATATACATATGGGGTGAGTATGTCAGACTACACTGCAAGGTCAAGTACGAAAATAAAACACATACTTAATTCTCATGGAGTCTTACAGAGAACTCTCCCTTTCCTCTAGTTGATTAAAATTCCATTTTTTTCTATCTCAGAAGCGTTTCCAGGATTTTCCTCATTGGCGTCTCAGATAAATTTACTAGACATGATAAATTCTCAATAGAAAAATGGCTTTGGAAAATCGTAAAAGCATATTAGAGCTCTGAACTTGTTGCACAGAAGTTACAAACTGTCTCAATTGAATTAAATGATTGAAGACGTGTTGGAAGGTTAAAAGCAGAAAAGGAGTCACAGCCATAGACGCGACTATGACTCATTGTCAGAGAGACTCTCAGTGGCGACGAAGCCGTCGCTCACGACAGCTACACAACAACGGCAAGAACTCTGCGGGAGTCGCCTTCTGTCTCGCGCACGTGCTACGTCGTACACTGAATTCTAAAGAGTCGATCGTAGTTCGGCAGTTCACGTATACGAAGAACGAAGGAGCGAGACAATCGGTATTGTCTTCTCTGGAGCACGCAAATATTTATGCAGTTTCGTCTTTGAGTTATAGAAGGAAAATTCAGACGGTGCAAATGTGCAATCTTGTGTGAAAAAGGCAAACATTGCCGCTGTGGTAATTTTTTCGTGAGAATGAGTATTGGGTGGATACCTAAATTTGATATATGGTGAAAATACAGTGATAAGTGGCATGTGTACGAAAAAGCAGGTGAGCTTATCGGTATTTTTTAAGAGAAATTAGTCATTTCAAGTGTCGAGTTATAACGTATTCTGTTACCGGAAAATCGCCATGGCTGTTTTTTCAAGAAATTTGTGCTTATTTAATATCTTAAAATATTCTCAAGTGTTTTCAAATTCCGAAAAGAAGTGATTACTGAATATTTTGCTCTGATATATTAAATTGAATAAGAAGTGGATCCAATCGCGAATGGCGACTTCGTCAAAATGGCGACCCGGACCGGTCCTTATCATTTTCTTCTATGATTATTTTCCCGAGTCGTCGTTTTCTTGAAAAATTAGCTTCCTGAACGTGTGTGAGGTTAATTACAGGAACGTAATATTTTAGGAAAATGATAAAGACTTGATTAGGACAAAAAATCAAGTCAAACTGTACAATCGTCGAGATATTTTTCAAATTAGTGTATAACTGATTGTGACTAACAGACGCATATAAAATTATATTTTATATGCCTACTATTATTGGGATGTTACAGAATCGTTATTTTCAATTATTTCATAATGGACCATGATCATTGACCAGGAGCTGTCAAAACGACTACCTTAACCCGGGAATGGTCGCGCGAATTTGTTCCCCATTTGAAAAGCATTGACTTGGAGTTTCTAATTGTAAGACACCCCATATAACTATTCCCGGATTAATCAAATGTATAGTAAAAAATTGTAGTGTAGCCAGTTCGAGTATTTTCTAGAATTTTCTAATGTAATTTCTCATAGAAAATTTATCAGCAGGATCGACGAATATATTTAGACGATATTCTCGAAAGTGTCATTTATAAATTTAACTTCGTAATTTAAATGCATTCAATTTTATTACAAAAGTTTTGATAACTTGACGAATTTCAGTTATCAAGGATATCCTGTGATAATTTATTCACTCTAAAATAACATTGTCGTACGATTCGTAGCTCCTGTCCATAATTCGACATCGCAGTGTAGATAATAAAACTAATTATACTGGAGCAATAAAATTCAATGTGTGGGATAAGGGGTCAGGCATCCACGCCTGTCTTGACTACTCAAGTACCGCACTGAGTGCTTTTATTAAAGTTTATACAAAGAGAAGATGTCTCGCAGCCCTTCCAGCCAGCGTAGGTCTGCAATAGAAAGGAAAAACCGTGATGCTAATTAGAAAAATTAAAAAATCGAATTAGCCAGTGACGTCTAGCATCATAATAATATTCCTATTTCAGTGAAAACCCTGTATCGTTAGACACATATTTTTACGCAAGGTCTTTATCTTTGAGACAAGCGGAAGGACGAAAAGGATCCATAATTTTTTTTAAGGACGTCATAAATTTTTTCAATTTGACAGTAGCATTTAAACATAAATGATTTTTAGAAGGAAGTAAATTGCGTCGATTATAATTCTTGAAAAAATAAATGTACTGTATTATAAATATGTCTAATTGTAATTCAAAATTTATAAAATTAACATGGATATGTCTGTATATTTCATATTAAGAATATCAAGATGATTAACATCAGAAATCTACAGTTGAAACGCTTTTTCCATTACTGTACTAATATTAAAAAATTTTTAACTGACAATCATCAAAAAGTCCGTAATCCAATTTAAGATTTTTTTGAACACGATGCTACATAGTGAGATTCTAGGGGAAAATGTTAATATTGAAAATTATCGTCTTATATTCGTAATATTTAAAATATTTGACAATACTACTTTATAGGTTAGAATCAGCAGAGTCCAATTCACATTTGTAATGATTGTCAAAAACATTTCAGTTTTTGACGACGAGTAATTCGACAGACCCAATAGGTTTAAGTTTTTTATGATAACAAAAAAAAACACAACTGGAAGGTTAATAATAAAAAATATTGTTTCTACCAATGTCAATAATTATAATACAACCGTAATATTTTACATATTCCTTATTCATGTTTTGGCCAGTAAATGTGCAACATCTTGACGTCTGCTGATACTGATAACGTATTATCTGTCATATACATCCTGTCAAGTTTCATTAACTTACATTTGAACAGCATTGAAATATCAACAATTACGTATGTTACAAATGACACATTTGTTAACAATCTTTACGTTTTAGGTAACTAGTAACACTGCTGCAGCTTCACTGACAGATAATCGAATGACTCTCTAGCTGCAAAGTATCGATATCTGATCGTTATCGAAAATCGAAGTCCAATGGCTGTATACGAATATCGATGCAGTGCCATAGATAAACATTGATTATGACAGATAACAAACTATCAAAAAGAAACTTAGTGACGCATTGCGATCCGATAAGATAGAACGAAAAAAAAACATACGCAAGACTAAAGATGGTTCTTGAAGAGAACATCGTCAGCATTATACGAGGTAAGGAGAATCTTCGATCATCAAAACAATAACGCGAAAGATGATCGTGAATGATTCACTACTATGTGATAATGATCTTCGTAGTTGATAAAACGTATTTTCAATTATTAATTAATTTCTTTTAATCATTTTAGAGCTCGTGCAGTTTCTTGAATCTCTTGATAAAGTCGAGTTACCGACCGCAATCAATACCATGCGAGAAAATCTACTGTCACGCTCGAAAATTGCTATTCATGCACTTACGCTGCAGGGATCTTCTTTACCGACCGAGCAGTATCTGGATATGCGTGTTGGTAAAGAATTGTCGTTTTTGGATAAACCTGCTGAGATCGAAGAATACGTGGATGCTGACAAACCTCAATCTGAAATATCGAAAGATTATTATGAGAGTTTCGCAGAAGTGCAGGAAGAACCGAAAACGCCGGTTAAGAAGAATACGAGTAAAAATGCAGTAATAGATAATGTATTAAGTATATATAAGAACTTCTCGGCAGAACAGACCAAAGATGCAAGTTACAAGTGTGGACCGCTTGAAATTAGGGAGGGAAAGAAATTTTTCCTTTTTGAACAATACCGAAAATGCTGGGTCGGTATGTAAATTTATTTTAAGGGTAATGTGAGCGATACTTTTTTTTTTATTAATATACTTTTTTACTCTTTTGTTTTATCTATTAGGTCTCGTAGGGACGCATCTTATTATGTACAAAGATGTAAAGGATAATCGTCCTTATGATGTTTTGTCTATTCGCGGTTACAAATGTCGTCCAGCACACGAAACAATCACTAATGATCCACGAAAAAGTGATAGAGCCTTCGAGATCTTCAGTCCTGGTAACACGACATTGCTGGTATGATTATTAGATGTACTTTTTTTTAATTTTTGAATTATATATTTTATTGAGATTACGTTGTTTTGTAACGAGACATTGCTGGTATGATTGTTTTTAAAAATTTTTGATTTTAATTATATATTTTATTGAGATTATTTTGTTTTTAGTTTGTAGCGCGTACGCCGAAAGATATGGAACAGTGGATGGCTGCGATATGTCAATTTGGAAGTAACGATAACGATATGAAATTGCAAAATATGGCAAATCACGTGTTCACGGTAAGAACAGCAGAGTCGGATGTTGCGGTGAATGAGTCTATATCGATAGAAAATTATCAAGATGTTATCATCCGGGAATCCACTACCGGAGCAAGTCTGAATCGTTCTGTGGAAAAGAATACGGACACAAAAAAAGAAAATGACAGATTCGATTCTTTAACTAAGGATACAGTTGAAAGTGATGAAACTCCGCCACCTTTACCTACAAGATTACCGTGTTTAATGTCAAAACCAAAAAAATTTCCGACATGTTCTTACGATCCTGTGGATGACATGGACGACGATATTTATCAGAAGATACAAGACATCCCGTATGAAAATATAAAAAATTCAAAGAGAAAGAATCCAGATACAGAAAAAGATGAACATGAACTGTACGACGACGTACCGACTGTCATTGAAAAAGATAAGGTAGTTACGAATCCTGAAGTTGAAAGGCAGAAAAGTTCGGCCGTGAAGGTTCTAGAAGAACAAGATACGTACGACGACGCATCTTTTGTTCGTTTGGAATCTAATGATCAGAACAAAAATTCCCAAAAGCAAGTTCTTACAAAATTGTCAAGCGATCCATTGCGACAGAAGTCGCCTAATCTTTCTAATCAGAGAGAGTCCTCCTGCTACGACGACGTCCAGGAAGCGATACCGCAAGAGAAGCTGAAGAAGCAAAAGCAAAAATCAAAGGAGGAATTGGGTGCGTCGCAGGGATCTTTGCAGAAAAGATCAATTTTTAGTAGAGTGATGAGAAGAGACTCGCCGAAAAAGGAAGGGAAAAAAAGTAAACCCAATTCACCGCAGACACAAACCAATTTTGAGGAATTACCAATATATGACGACAGTTCTAGTTTCGTAGCTGGTATTGTTCCTCATAATATTGAACTGCGAAAATATACTCCGACTCAAATGGAGGAAACTTCTGAATATAATTTACCACCTCCACCAAAGCCCATTTACAATTCGCCGGCTGCTGCAAACCAGGAACCGGAACCAGTAGAAGAGTATTATTCGGATATCGCTAATTTGCAAACAAATGGGATCGACCAGAATAAAGATCCGTTACCGATTATTGATAAGGAAGAATTAATGGACTCGGAACATTATCAAACACCAAAAAATGATCCTGTTATACCACCTCCTATTCAAAATGAAAATGTAGAAGAGGATTTGTACGACGACGTCGTGATTGTAGCTGCAAAGGCAAGATTGAGGGGATTGGCTATGAAAGAAAAAGAAGAAAAAGAAACGGATGGTAATAAGTTTAATAGTTTGCCTAGTCCTGAAAAAAAATTATGGAATTCGTTCAAAGTCGGTTGGAAAAATAAAGTGACTGAAGATTCTAGTTTAGGAAGAAAATAAATAAATAAAAACGCTCCCGAGGAGTTGTACGATGATTATACGTCTTTAATTAACAACATTCATGGCGGTCGTAAAAGAATTTTAAATATGCAATAACTTTACCTGACAATTTATATATAATAATATAAAAAAGATGTTATACAGTTGATCTTACTCGTAGTTAAGCCATAACTTTTTTTACCTACAAACGAAATGTGAATATCTGTAAAATTTATCCATATATGCTCGCACAATTATTATAATATGATTTTTCTAAATAATGACCAATTTAATACCTTAATTACCATAATTTTTGTAATTATATTATGTCCTGTGAGCTCCAATATATTTTATCGACCTCAAAATAATTATTGAGTCGGTAAGTTAGGTAACTTACGCCTAGTTACTTTTGTGACACATAGATGGAGCTAAGGTCAATCCTTTTCTACCCTTGTTTCTGCTTCACTTCTGGTCCTTACAAACATTATTTTATTTACAATTATACTCGTATATCCTCTAATTAGTACTTACCTGGGAATCATATAAGAGTATTATCAATCTCTAAATTATTGCATTATTCATCCTAGCTTGAAAACATGTATAGTACGCATAGATTATATTACTACGAAAGCCATCAAAACGAGTCTACCACTATAAAGCTTTCGGCACAATCTAGCCTTAAAGGGGGAAGCTTTCCTGGAATCCGATAACGATCGGCACGAAATTCGCATCCAAGTGTGCGTTCAAGGTCCTGGAAATGGGATTCCAGTTTGGCTGGTCGCCAGTTACGTAAGACATAAGAAACGATGCTTCATTCTTGCGAAATACATTTTTCATTTCACTTAGAATCCCCATAGATATTCTACACGTCCACCATGACGTGTGATACACCATAACCACAAGGGAATCAAAAAAGAATAAATCCAAGAATACGAACGAAAGATACGCTTGTCGTAATTAAAAATTTGATTCTATAATAATATATCAAGTTAAATACTTATTATATGCTATAAACTAGATTCAGATTGGAGTAATTGAAAATATATTTGTTACGAAAATAAAAATGGTAAGTAGGAATTATTTTCTGTCTATAAAGTCAAGAAAATTTATAAGTTTTTTCATCAACCGATATTGCGTCATTGTTGACTCAACACTGAAGACTTTTTTGAATGTCCCACCTACGTCCCTCCTAGTGGTAAGACTCTAGGGTGGTCATGACGTCAAGAGAGAATCGACCGAGTGCGCGGCGCAGTTTAGTACGTGAAAGGATGAAAAGATTGAAGAAGGACGGAGAAATTTTACTCGGAAAAGACGAACCGATGGTAATGGAGCGAAGGTAGTTTGTAGTTTGAGGAATAAGAAAAGAGAATAAGAATAAAATCAAATGGGATGGTTGGCGTCCGTCCCTTTAACATGCCAGAGCAGGTATACAGTGCGCATGCGCAAAAGAGGAGCAGTAAAAAAGCAGGGACTAAAACCAAGACAATCCCGGACCCTCTTCTCGGAAGCGACAAACATTTCTTGGAACTGGTGTAT
>JARPRH010000116.1:366371-386646 GCA_031763665.1 Calameuta haemorrhoidalis | reverse complement strand
AGGTCACATATCCGCAGCGTTCTAGCGTACTTGTATATGTATATTGAAATAAATATTTTCAATGTTTTTGACAGTAGCCTTTGACCATTTAATTGTCTTGTATGAGATTACCATAAAAATGCCTGCTGCCATTTATCACACACGTAGGCGATTACGAAGAGTCTTGTGAATCGGGCTTGTCGAATTGGTAAGTATGACATATGCAATAGGAAACTACAGATTACGCCTTATGGTCGTTGGCACGAAAATCGAAGGATTCGATAAAACTGCTGATTAGTGTTATACTGTTAGTTGGTTGTTATTATATTTAGAGGTGTGTAGTTCGGAAAATTTACGCTGGGGGCAGCACCTACTGGACGATTGTGGGGAATCTGTCGTTTGCGGTTTTATGACAGTCCAACGGAAGAACCAATCGATGCAGGACCTGGCGAGAGCCAATGAGCACAATGCTAGTGGACGATTCCAGCCAATCACAGCGCTACGGCAAGACATAGGGGAATCGTGCGTAGAATTCGATGGCGCGAAGCAGAGAGTACTTATTAGTTCGCTATTATTCTTGCGCATATATGAAATTGTTTGTTCTTACTTATACTGTGATATTACCTGATAAACACAGTTTTATATTGTTCTTTTGTACCATGATTTCGTGGGCTTCATTGTATTATAGACGTGACAATGGCTTAGTTTCCACCGTGCAGAGTTTAAACAGAGTCAAGCAGCTTGATTGGTCAATTCCATTCAACTCCTACAGGTGACTGGTTAACTCTGTTTAAACTCTGCACGGTGGAAACTAAGCCTATTTTAGACGATACCAAAATCATGGCGCTAAATCGTAGCGGCGAATCCGGGAGTAGGATTTTGTGATCATTGGCTCTGTCGACGTTACAGATTCCTCTGTAGCCGCGCGAGTCATAATCATATCGTTACAGTCGATATTGCAGTCAACGTGAGCATGAATGGTTTGCTGGGTGGTGGGGAAAAAGATGGCCGCCCCTCGTAAATCGTTCTCGACAAGCAGGCGGGGTAGCAAGGTTTTTCGTCTAATCAAACCTTTTCATTAAGAAATGAATGGTGAAACCCGTTGATAAATGAAACGTTGAAACGACCAAGAAAGGATCTAAGATATAGCCTCTGACCTAAGATATGGCCTCAGAGGGAGAGAACTGGAGAGGACTCGCAGCCGCTGTCCTCGCCTGTCGTGCCGCAAAGAAACATTTATGAGTATGTGGCTTTTGGAACATGAACAATAACAACATCGTTAGAGATATAATTTAAAGAAGGCAGTACAGGTAGTTAATCTTATTTTATTAGGTGGAAGGAAATAGTAGAAATAGGAAACGAGAATACTGGAAAAAGTAGGAAGGATAAGGGAGCGAAATGGGCCCCACCCCGCCCATTCCCGTGAGGTCCTACCTCGCCACAAGGGAGTTACGACCTTTTCGAGGTCCAACAAGGAATCGTGTTTTTTTTTTAAATTGAGAAAATATTTGTTACAAAGTATACATGTGCATCGTTTCGCACTAAATATATTTTATTATTGAAATGACCGAACTGTCAAGAAAAATACGTTAGTCATAAACCGACTATATGTCATACATTGCTAAATTATAGTTTCGGAGACATTTTTTGAAAAAATGAGGTTCAAGTGGAATGTTTAGCAAATTTATTTTGTAGCACATGTGAATAAATTATCATGCGATCTCAAATAAGTACCAATAAATACATTAACCATATATGTATATAAAATGGACCACATAATCAGCCCCCTGATTTTCGTAAGCGATACGTATTGTTTTTATATTTGAACTACGATACGAATTCTGCTACACATTTTCGAATACTAGGCCAAATCTCGTCTGTGGTGTTTCCATGAAAGTCTCTGAGTATGTGCTGCTGCCTGTAGTAGCTGATGACAGGCTCTGTGTTTTTGGCATAATCATCTAGCCTCTTTTGTACTATTTCCGGTTTGTCGTCCTCCCTCTGGCACAAATCCTCCCCAGTGACATCGTCCTTTCCCTGAATGTTAAAAGAAAAATGTATCTCGTAGATTATTTAAGTAAATAATAAAATTCAACTTAAAAAGAATTTCAGTTTAACTCACCGCCACTTTTGGGTCGTTAAAACCAATATTGTATACTCTCCCACTTGGCAAATGGACCCATCGATTTTTCACTCTCTCCAGTATCCGAGAATAGGGTACCACCAAGTTCAAGACCACGTTGATAGGATAGAGAGTCTGCAGCTTATGAGCCTGCATTACCGTCCGGGGAAATCCTGCACCAATGCCATACAACATTTCGAATTAGAAGGCACAAAGAAAGATTAAGTTCAAGTTGTTATCGTTATTCTTATCGCAGACTCACCGTCGAGCAGCCAGTTCGCGTCGCCGAGATTTTCAATTTCTTTACCGATCAGTGATATCATAGTTTCATCTGGTACCAGGCTTCCCCGCTCCAAATAGCTCTTCACTCTTTTTCCCAATTCTGAAATTATTAATATCGCATATGCATTATTATTCAATTTTACAAGAATTATCGAAGCACTTTACATAATGTTAAAAGACTCAAAGCAGTCGCCTTGACGTTATATATATAATTCACATCGAAGAGACTGTCGCCAGCAACAACACATAAATAGACCTGATATAAAACTCATGATCTCACTAAGTTACCCACGTGTATCTAGTTAGCTCAGATTATTCACTGATAAGTGTCGATCAGTAACTGGATTGAAGATGACGAGCCAAAGATCAAGGATCGTTCAACAAGTTGTCAACGAACGAAAGAAAGAAAGCTTGAATTTCGAAAAAAACGTTGAAGCACCGATAATAAGAAAAAAGCTAAACAAAAGTCAGTTCAAAATGCAAACAATGTATACCTGTATTATTGGCGACATGAAAACGCAGCTTGTCGCCACTAGATAGATGAGTAATTCCGAAAGTCTTGACAATACGTTCGGAAACGGTCCCTTTACCAGAAGCGGGGGCGCCGAGGATGACAGCCCTGAAGGCAGCGGCCACGGCCTTTTGCCGACACGTGGTTATCGCTACCATCAGTTAGCAGTCGGGATACCAATGAAACGTTCTCCTCCGGGAGTACAGTGTTTCAGAGAGCGACGTTAACGCTCCAAGACCGTACGGAGCGACACTAGTTAAGCTACTACCTGTATGACTGGCCTTGCAACTGACGAACGTCTTATCACACAGCCAGCTGATCTTTGACCCGTGATGATAGTAACCTCGATCGAATCGGCAACACGGCTCCGTGCTACTGAGCATAGCGCACACATGAATGTAACGTTTAGCACGAGCTACCAGCGACGAACCTACCGCACGCACGTGTGACGCAAGCACACTACGCTCTTTCGCAACACGGAGGGTCCACGCCAGCCAAACGTTGCGCATCCCGACGAGTTGCTGGCGGACTTCCGCGGAGGATGTCTCACTCTCGAGTTATTAGGTAACTGGTACATGACGTAGATAAATGGATAGATTGATCAATGGATAAAAACACGTGGATGGATCAATTGGAGAACGGTAGATCGTTGATGGATTTATTGACAAAGTAGCACTTTTATTTATATGAAAAAGTAAGTATTACAAGGGGGGTCCTGGGCCTCGCCTTTTTTTCTTTTCAAAATTCCCCTAAACGTGTAACGAGATAAATAGGCTCGCATTTATATTCTTCGTTTAACTCACATTATTGTGCCGGAACGTTTTGAGTTCGTTAAATGCTTGGCAAATAACCTAGATGTATGGGTACGTGGGTGTGCTCGAGTTTCCGAGCGTGCGTGGATGTGGGCTAACGGAAAAATATAAATGGACCAATGAGAAGGCCTCCGAGTTTGGACAACGCGCGCTTTTCGCTTGGACGATCTTCACCATCGTTTAACGAAAGAGCGCGATGTCGACTTTTCACTTTTTCTTTTTAATTTCTCTCCTTTCTCCCCACACTATGCGCAGAGCACAGTTTGTTCTTAAAAGTATTTGCATCGCGCGCGCGATGACTGTTAGTTTTGACATTTTAATTTAAGAAAGAAGGTCCCGAGAAACTTTACGTTATTATCTTTCTCTTATTTATTCATTTTCAACAGCCTTTCGATTTGTTTTACGGTCCTTCTTTCCATTATTGGCTTCATTCGTTTTATATTGTTTTTCCCTACTACCCATATTGCGGATTTGACAAAATGCAGCTCAAGCCTACCCTGTGCTTAGTGCTACCTTAGTCTATACTTAGTATGTATACTTAAGCTTATTAGGTCTATGCTAAAACATTTCTTTTGCATATCTTCTTCCCTTATGATTTTTTCGTTCTTTTCTTTTATCTATTCCAGATACTCTCTCTCTCTCTCGTTTTCTTTCTCTTTCCCTCTGCACTAGCAGACGTTCGGAGCTGATAGGAAGATAGCCAGAAAACAACAAAGAAGGAAACAAGAAAACAAATTGAATCACCAATATCGTTCGGCGTAATTTTCTTTTTCAACGACACTTAGTGAACTTCCCGGCGGCTTCGAACGACGAGTGCGTCAATTAAACAAACCCTCGTGCTCCTGCTGATTACGGACGATAGATAAGAGATACCAAAACGTACCCTAATGATCGCAATTTATAAGATTTCAGTTGCTTGATTGTTTACCGAGATGTGTTGTGTCTCGCTCGACGACAACCTCGTAGTAGACAGTGTAGTTACTAAAGTGTGTGTTTATTTGTCGGCCTATGTTCGCATGTGTTAATATGCCACTGTCGTATGTGACAGTGTCTATTTCTATTGAGTGACTGTGTGTATGTGTGTGTGTACAAGAGCGATGAAAATATTGGATACATGTATCCTTTACCAAAGTTCCCCATCTTTCTCCTTGGCAGGAACCTCAATCACTCGAGGCTTGTCAATTATTCTCGCCGTACGATTGCCCTTCTCCACGATACCAATGATCCATGCTTGATAACCCTCCTGTTTCTCGATATCTTTGCAGTATGCTGCCGCCTGTACAGGAAAATAAATTTCATGAATTTTCTTTGCCAGGCGTCCCATTAAGAACTTACGCAGAGCCCAAACGTGTAAAATAAGTGGGAGCCATGAATAGCTGAACTTCTAGCAGACACGATTCACGGTTAAGAGGTTAAGTACAAGATCAGGAAAAAAATGTCAGGAAGTTTAATGCACCAAATAGCCAATTAACAGCTATTCAGCATGGGATGAACTGTCCTGTGATTTTTATTCTACCTGTATTTTCTTTAGCACACTTCAATAACATTAAAAGTGCACTACTGTATTACAGGATCTATTTTTCTGTGGAACGGATTTTACAGTTTGAATTTTTTTTTTCAGGCGCATGCCGGGATTCGAACCCTAACCTAATGCGTGTGAAACCAGTAACCTACTCGTTCAGCCAATCACTTACTGTACAAATTAAAGACGTAAACTTTCTTTTATGCAACTATGGATATACCTGTTCGCGTGGCAAACATATGAGAAGACCACCGCTAGTTTCTGCCGAATGTCCTTGCAGCAACTGGAACATATTGCCGCAAGCTTTCGCAACGGCAGCCATCTTTGCGATAACTGGTAGATTGTGGATAACGAAGGACACTTCGTTCTTCTGATGTTTGGCTAAATTTTGTGCATGACCAAGCAAACCAAACCCTGTGACATCGGTAGCACCGTGCGCGTTGTACTTGTGCATGAGACGCGCAGCTATGGAATAAATATTTTTTTAATTAAATTAAAAACTTAAGTACAATCTAAATGCAAATGAGTATTATCTTGTACGTGATTACCTATTCTGTTAAGCCTAGCCATGCTGTCCATCGCGCGTTGATAAGCTTTTCGCACATCGTCCTCACTGACAACAAGTTTGATCCTATTCCAACGATCAGGTTGATCCAGCCATTGGTGTGCATTTACAGCAACTTGCGTACCCAAAGGTTTCGTTAGCACCAGGACGTCTCCGACGACGGCATTGTCTGGGCTACAATGAATGTTACAAGATATTCTTTAATATCAAGGTTGAATTTTTTTTAAAAACTATCTCTACTTACACGATATATTCGTTAGGTTGACAGACAGTAGAAGCTACACCACCTATGGTGCACCATGGATTTACAACAGTCTGACCACCAGTGACTGTCGTACCGGCTTCCAACGCGGAATCCTTAAATCCTCGCATAATCAATGGAACGACGACGTCGCGTTCCTTTTCCGTCATTTTGGTACTCACACCAAGGAGCATCAACATGTTATCACATTCCGTTACCCCCATGGCGTACAGGTCGCTGATGACGTTGGCGCAAGCAATTTTACCTGAAAATCATCTCAAACGCTCGAAGTGAAGAGAAAACTGACAATGGGATCACTGAATCTAGAAATTTGTGTTAAAGAAACTAGAAGGGATGCGGGAAGGAAAACAAGGATACGTTGTCTTATTTTCAATTTCTTACCCATCATATATGGATCATCCACCAGAGGGTAGAAGAAATCTGTAGTCTGTACAAGACTGAGTCCGCCGTGCCTCAAAGGAGTCACGGAGGAATCCATACCAATGCCTGTAATAAAACAATAATGAAAATAAACAATTAAGGATTGTCAGTATTAATTTAATTGAATAATGATCAGGATTCAAGATGTTGAGAATTGCGGTATGAGAATTAAATAGGAAGGGTTAGAAAATATAAAACGTATACCAATGAGTATTTCAAATTTGTTTCGATTAAACTGGACCACGTGAACGAAGTTTCAATGCGAAGTTGAGAACAGTCGGATTTCCGGTGGCGTGGGAAGGAATTAGGCGGGAGACGCAACGTGGCGACCAATGCGAGCAGCCGTAGAGTGGACCGGCTTGCCGCCATTGTGCTTGCTTAGATTAGATTAAGAAGTACATTCTGCTGTACTTTTTCAACGACCGATGCACTTTTTTTTCAAATTATGCATAACGTTCTTTTATTCGTTGCCCTACAGCGTCCTATATCAGAGATATTCCATTTAACAACACAGTGAAGTCAGTTTATCGGTAACTGTCGCAACAGACAAAGAAAAATGGATGCACGACCCGAATGACGTTTGCCGATACATTGTAAGAAAAAAATCAAAAGCTGTCACCATCATTATCGTTTAAAAATTGACAGAAAAAATGACTGTTCAAAGATAATAAAGTGGTGGATTGTAACAAAAGAGAGGATGCGGTACGTCCAAGGATCTTCTCACTGGAGATCAAAAGCAGAACGGTAGGGTTTCAAGTTTGCAGTGAATTTTTCGGAATGGTACAAGGTCTGGATACTGGTAGGAACTTACCGATGCGCGGAATGGCCATGTGCATAAAGTGGGCATGTTCATGATCCTGGGCGCTACCATCGTCCGCCTGTAGTCCCTCGAGGAGTTTACCAAGAACCTCCTGAGGGACTTTACACCCTCATCCTTTTAGGTCAGCGAACCGCGTAAGGCGGAAGGTCGCGTCCAGATCATGTGCCACGGGATCAAATGGCCTGCGCAGCGCCAAAGCGTTAGGATTCCCACCAAGTTCCAACTGGGCTACGGACAGAGCGTCCTGAGTTACCGGGGCCCCCTGTAGCTCCGCCATCTTACTCTAGACTAGCCTCCACCAAATCAGTCCAAGTCGAAATACACGATGGGTTCGGACGGCTATCGCGAAGACTCGGCTATAATGACGAGTCCTCCTGTCTATCTTGTAACCCACAGCGCCTCAGTCGGGTTCTCACACGAGCCAACTCTAACGCGAACCTCTATTGAAACCGCACGCGACAACCGTACAAATGCAACCGACGAAGACGCCGCGGACAGACAGCCACTGGCCCCTAGGAACCTGAACACCGGCGTGAACTCGCAGCGAACGGGAATTATACTTCGCACCGGCGTCGACTAGCCGGGATCGTACGTTCTCACAAAATGGACGCGTTCCAACTTCCACAGTGGCGAGGAAACGCGCAAGGCCGCTTGAGCCCCCACGATGCCCCTACCGTGGCACCCGGCTGTTCTCCTATTGGCTGGTTCGAATACGCGCATGCGCTCTACGTTTTCAGCCTCAGTAACGTACCAAAGGAACTTGTTCACCTGCTCTTGAACTTTTCAGGCTTGTTTGAATCATTTTTAGTATAATTTTTCATATGCTTACCAACGTCTATACATTATACATTTAATATATTTTACTTATTTACGATTGTATGTGCCGTTGTCAGTGGTTAGTTCTGTATATTTTTATGACACGATTCAAGAAATAATTACAATAATGTCTGCACTTTTGGATACGTCAGTGGCCGCGGGATTACTTTTCGCTTTATAACCACGGATAGAACGTGCCGGTTCTTTACAATCAGAAATGAAATCATCTGAGAACCACTGCGAGCCTCGTCGCAATCGTCACTACTGAAATTAAAAAGATCTTTTAATTTTTAATGTTTCAGATCTATTGACAAAATTTTTCAACTCGAGAACAGCACAAGCTCGTCGCTCTATCATTCTCGCAGAATATTCATTGTAAGGACTCGCTAATTGGGAACGATAATTACACACGTGTGTTTAAATGTACACTTTAAACAAGTACGCACTTGAGATGGATGACTTTGTAAATGTATTCGAGAGAATAATACCAGACAATTTCAGCACTTACTTTCATCTCATATTTTCCCCTACGATTAAATTGACGCGCTTTCACGCATTCGAATATACAAAAAAAATATATGTATATACTAATCAAAGTCACTACTCTTATAGCGTTAGATGCATTAGTATTTCAAAGGTATTGATTCTCTCCATACTTCTAGTACATCTCTGTTTACTGGTAGCGGCGGTTTTCTAGCCGCTGTGCGATATGCTAAATCGCACCTTAGTATAACTTTGCTGGAGTATGTGGTTATGTGCGCTTACATGCCGCGCCAAGTGATATGCACATGTACATACATACTCTACTGTATTAAAAGCAGCTCCTAAGGAAGACACGAGAACAGCCGTGACTGTCCGAGAGGGCGCCGTAGGGCGTCGCTACGCGACGTCTATCGGTGGTCGTATTTTTCCTGCCTTTGTGAATCTTTCTGTGGCCCAGTGTCTCGCAATACTGTGCTGTGCTGCCAACACTGTAGTTTGCTTCAAGCCAGCCACTGCCAGTGCTTTACGAACTGAGGGCCAATCTGTGGCACGACGACCCACCAGTGGTTGTCAATTGAAACATAAAATCTGAAAAATACTCTTTATTCTACACAGTAACAATGCATTTGTCTCTGTTCTACTGCCAGAATATTCCGAATGTACATATTGATCAAAATTGATAAGATCAATATATTTGTACCGATGTAAACTGACAGTATTGTTCATAATTTTTAACATTCACAGTTGTCTATTATTTTTAGGTTGTAAAATCGCCAATTTCAGAGGCAATGGAAATTGTTTTATAATTGTACACGTGGAAGTCATTTGATTTCTTGGATGCAATATCGGCGTGTACGCTACGGTTCAAACGTACAGGTCATCCGTCATCCCGTTAACTTGAGCTTGTGATGAAAATCTTATTGTCAGAGATGCGAGAGTGTATGCGAACAGTGATCGAGTAGGAATGCCGTCCACTACCTAGCAGTCTCGAAGCTTGTTCTTCGGCGGAATGTTTCCCGCGCAAAACTTACTAACGCTCAGCTCATCCAGAGTTCCTTCGGCCATTGGTAAATAAGTGATTGTCCTTTAGACGATCGCACTTGAAAGATATGGAGCCCTGTTACACGAAATAAATAATTAAAAATCAGTAAGCGATACCGCATCTAGACACGACATTACGTCTTTATCTACAATTTGAGAGTATTGAAATCAATTTTTTTTTTCATTTATATAATTTAAAAAAAGGTAAAGGATGTAAGAGGAATTTTGAAAGTACACAATTTTCTTCATTGTCGATAAGCAGTAAAATGGAAATTAATCGATTTGAAGTTTTCAGTTAATACGGGAAATTCTAGAAATTCTTATTACGGCCCTGCCTGAAGTCAGTCTCGTCAAAACGGCGGCGTGCGCCGAACGAGTCTCCAGAATGTTCCACGAACATTCCCCGCCATCTATATAGCTATAGTTATGTCTAGTGCAACTATAGTCGAGCAGTACTAAGGGGTTCCCCCGACACCTTTGCCTTTTGTTCAATAATGGTATCGCATGCGCGTTTAATCTAGGTGCCAGTTACTTTTAATTAATTTCAATGTTTTCATTCAAACAAAGGATGATATTAAGTCGTCCCAGACACGAAGAAGCATTCTAAGAATTTGAAGGTAAATTGAAATATCTTAATGATAGATTCATAAACACATATACGACAACTGAAGTGAACCAGATGGTACAACATAGAAAAGAACACAATCGTGTATATTTAAAACTTTTAAAAACCAAACAACTCTTCAGTTTTACAACCACAAGCAGTCTTCGCGGATGAGGCAATGAACTCCAATTCTTTATCGCCCGCATATTCTATTGCTGATGAAAAAGTGTATAAATGATTCTAGTCAACAATAAGGATAAAGCAATTACAGTGATAGCAAGAAACGTTATCACACGCCAATATTTTCATTGCCCCAATCGCGCGTATGACTTAAGACCTGATTGCGGGTTGCTATTCTGTTTACGGAGACTCAATATTATTTACAAATTTGTCATGGTACAAAATAACTGACCTTGAAACGGGGAATCATAACACTGCAAGACGAGCAAATAGCGAACGTGACTGTTAAAAAAGGTTTATTCTTTACCTTCTGTCGGTAAAACAGAATCGCATAACTCGAAGTAAAGGAGTCTGGAACTTTCCGTGCATAACCGAGAGAGGCAGCACTAGGATCTCAGTCGGTACTTCCAGCGGCGCGATTGCGATACGTAATATAAAATAATCCGCAGAACAATAAGTAAAGGTTTCATATTCTAACCTTGGATACGTTGAAACGGAACGGAACGGAACGGAATAAAACCACATGCTCTCTCTCTCTTCGTTTCTCCCATGTGCAGAATGAACAGACATTTTCTCTACTCCCTGCTGAGGTTGAGACCCGGACTAAGCACTTGAGGGAAGGCGAACGCGAACGAGTTCCCGACCGACCCTACAGTCGGCTTCAGTCGGCTCGAGCCAGCGATCGGGGCAGGGTTTAGTGTGGAGTCTAGCTTGCGCCTTTCCTATGTGAAAACCAAGGAGACTCAGTAGCGGAGTAGTCACAAGGCAGAGCAGTCAGTGTTGTGCTTCCCGTTTCGTTGCACAACTGGTCGATCGATGGGAACGTACAAGGAGAACGAGAACTTTAAGTCAACGACCCGTTAGACCAGCTTCTCTTTATCACCTTCCATATTTTATGGGCTTTACTTGATTGATCCAAGAGACAACAATGTCTCTTGGCAGTCCCGGCACCATGCAAGAATCGGATCATTCCTCAAGGTCCGTCCTGCTCAATACCTTTGTTATAAGGAAGAAACGCTGCCGGGTTTACTTTCATCGTGGTACGCTCATCTGGGAGACAGAACGTGCACCTTACAGTAAGTAAAAATTTCACTTGACCTGATTCCCTTGTGACTCCTTCCTGTCACCTGATTCATTTACTCGATTCCTTCGTCGTTGGTTCATTCAAGCTGAAGTCGTTGTTGGCAGCTGATGGCAAACCGGTCGATCGCTCCTACGAGTGGCCATGTCACTGGAAGAAAGATCGATGACAGTTGCCGTAAACTCCAACAACGTTTACCTCTCTTACTCCAAAGTGTCTTTCACTCTGTTCTGTTGTGACTGTCAGCCGTATTGACAGCACCTGAACACAGGCCAGGTTCTTGCGGGTCAGGGACGAACTCTCGTTCGACCAGCAACTATCAGTCATCACGTAAATTGGCTCACTTATTTTTTTTCCCTGTTGTTGACGTATCAGATCCTTAGCGTTGAAGCTACTACGAGATATAGAAGATATCACTATAACGCAGTTACTATATCGGATCTTGGATTCGGTGCTTCGCACGAGATTCCAATTATATTCAGTTGTTGGCGGATGACGCTGACGCTTTCAGAGCATCAGTTCGTTTACTCTCGTCAGGCGTCCTTTCTCTCGCTGTAAGTTCAATCCAATTTTCAAGACTTCAGTAAGCCTCGGAGGTCGTTGTTTCGCTAATCGGCCGATCAAGGCTTTCGGTTTCTAAATTATTATTCTTATATTTGATTCCGGTAGAGTTAAGGTTTGAGATTTATTTTTTTTTATCAGCTTCTATTCTATGGATGAGAAAAGAAAGAGCAGCTGATTAAATATACGAGTAAAAATATCTTGTTGTGATAAGGTTTCTAAAATTTTTTTATTAGTTCATTCTTCTTTCTCAGTATTTATACAGTTACAGTGCTACCAACGTGTTTTCGTGACAGCAACGTTCTAACGTTTTGCACTCATTTGCGATAGTAAGCAACTAGAATTACCTTAACGTTCTTTATCGCAAAATTTCGATTTTACACTTTTGTATTTTCAATTGCGAGCGGAACTAAAAGAATTTTATTATTTCTTTCGAGTCCAGGATGAAATTATTACGGTCGTCCCGGTTGGCAGCGCCGTCCGCGAGAAAATCCTGAGGGAAAACGAAATCCTAGCATCCCTGGCCAACGTCCAAAAATGCAAAAACTCGTATTTTTCTTTTCGAAAACATTTTTTCTTCGCCCATCGACTTTTAACCTCATTTCCAAGTGCTGCCGTTATGAGTTTTTTGTCGTCGCCTAATATTACGTATAAACGCCTGCAGCTGCCGTGACGAAACTTTCCAGTCTTTTTTTATTCACTTCATTTTCGTCTTCGAGCAGTACCAAATTTTAAGAATTTTATTTTAATCGCAAAATATTCACGTCACCGACGTTAAAATTGTGCTTTGCCACACTGCCGCAAGATTCTATAAGAAATGTCGCGTATTACGAAACGCTATGACTTCGCGTAAGCGTAAATGAACATTTACAACGGGCGATAAAGAATTTCGATTTGAGCGCGGCTGCGGCCATAAAGCCTTGTACACAGTAATGATATTTCACCGTGAAATAATTTTCAGGTAATATCCATAAAATTTTTCCCCATTAGGAGACTCCATTGCCCAATCCTAATACGGTACAATTGTATGGATATCGTAGTCACCTTTTCCTCTACATCGTTTGTTGTATATTAACTAATGTACTTGGCTAGCCAGTATCTTCTTCCTGGTATGCAAATTAACAATCACTATGACGACACTATGAATGTTACAACGTGAACGAACTTTGGTCATCTTCTTGGTCACTCCTTTCTCTAGTGTTGATATGACTGAATGAAATAATAAATCCTTCAGAATCCCATTAGGGGCAGATAGTCATTAAAACCAATAACAAGGGCAGCTACTTTCCACACATTATCTGCAACTTTTATCGACATTCGGAAAGGTCAAACTTTCGAAAAGTCCCAATCGATTATCCTTATCGACGATAAATAATTTGATTTCCTTATCGATATCGATTGATCATCAGATACATCATATTATTATTGTACCGTTATCTTATCTTGTGATTACCGAGTGCAGCCGTACTTGATGACGTTGCTTTGTTTGTTCCTTTAAAGTACGTTTCGTGACTGTTCATTGTTCCGCCCATTATTTTCATAATGGTCCAAGGACTCCAAAATAAAAGGAAAATTTGACTGACACATAGTACTGTAAATCTAGTAATTTTTTTTCTATGTCCGATGACTTTAACTTTTGTCATTGTTCCACCAGCACGATGGACCCTCCCACTTACGGATGTACTAGCTGCTCATTATGGGGATGATTGGACGCCTGGTGACGTTACCAAGGAAAAAGTACCAGCGACGTCGCCGACGTCTCCGTCGCTGGCACCAACCAGCTTTGTTCTTCATTATGCAGCAAGGGGACCTAAAAACAAATGGAGTCATCACAGCGTCACCATGAGCCACACTGATCCCAGACAAGTGGCATCATGGGTCAAGACTATAAGGAATTACTTATCAGGTAAGCCGTCTTAGTTATCACTAATAATCATCATCGTTATTTCGATGAGCCTAGTAGCGGAGATTCCTACGATCTGTACTTTTATCTTTTTCTACCTTTTGTTTCAGGTAGATAAAACCAACCATGGATAACGCACGCTCTGAATTTCCTCATGCCATTAACCTGACTGAAAATCATAACCTTGTGCCGAGTTCAGTGTAGCGATCTAGAAAGGCGTCTTTTTAGTGGGTCGACGACTAACGCAGAGCCGACGCTCGACTGACCACAGTTATCCCGGCCAATAATCATTACTCGCTGATCTTGCAAAACACTGGCAATTTTTACCTAGTCAGTCGATTGACGTCATAGGAAGAAAATAAGTTTTTTATTCAGTTTGAAAAATTGTTGATGGCTCAGTGGAAAATTATACTTTGTGCCAGGATGTATATACATAAACATAACTGAAACGTCGTTGATCATTAACATGTATCTCGTATAACCTTGGTTGGATTATCTTTTATTATCTCGATACAAGCATCGGACACAGGCACGACTCTGCAGACAATGCAGCTCACGTGTATCTTAATGGCATGTTTTTCTTTTTCTTGTAGATGTCATTAAAAGTTATGAACATGAGTGCAAGTGGGTTCACATGAGGTCTTTGAGGTCTTTCGTGATTCGTGCACGAGAGTACAAATGATTTTGTTTATGTGGGTTGTACGTGTAAATGCGTACAAATTGATTAAGTAATTTAAGGAGCTAGAGGAAACGAGCAATTGGTGGCCCTGAGTGTTGGGCTATTCAGAATTTTGATAGTCAGGTTGTCAAGCTGCTGTATATTCCAATGCCTCCAGGCGTCTAGGTATTAGGATCAGGCCCTTGGATATAAATTGTTTCGAAATCACTGGGATCTTTCATAGCTGGTCCAGGGTCAGAGTCATGGTCGCTCATAAATAGCGAACTTGAATCTAAAAGGGAAATTATCCACGTATATGTTGGGTCGTCGTAAAGCGTACCCGAGCTAACATCGTCAAGGTCAAATTAGAGAGGCTTTTTTTTAAATTTTCTTTTAAAAAAAACTGGTTAACCTCGATTAATTATTTAACCTGAATAATAAAATTAATCGACACGGATTTATTATTATTGTAGGAATTTATTTCAAAATACATCACTTTTTTTGACTGATATTCTCGTGCGGTGTCGTAGACGTACTTTCGCGTAACGTAATATTTATCTACGCTTAGTCTTTTTATTCATTTTTTTTTACTCTTCACAGCAATTTTCGTCACCTCGACACTTTCCAATTGGGAAATTTTATTTGTTTCAGGACTGAGTCATCGGCCACGTAGGATAATGGTGTTTGTTAATCCCTTTGGGGGCAAGAAGAAGGGCCTTAAGATTTGGGAAAGGGATGTGCAGCCCCTGATGAACATCGCCGAAGTCGAGACCAAGCTTATGATAACAGAACGAGCTGGACACATCCGGGACACGTTACTTTCGGCTAGTATGGATGATATCCAAGTAAGAGAGCCAGGCTAAGGTGTTTAAAAGGTCAACTAGGATACGAGACTCCTGTGGGTGGTGTTCCTATGTCTTCCATCAAAGACGTCTCTGAATTTTAGGCGGTCGTTTGCGTTGGGGGCGATGGTACGTTCGCCGAAGTCTTCAATGGTCTGGTGCTCAGGGCGGCTAAAGACATGCAGATTGATCCCAACGACCCCGACGTCAATTTGCCATCACCTAATTTACCCGTCGGTGTTATACCCAGCGGAAGTACCGACACAGTGGCCTACAGTCTTCACGGTACCACCGACGTCCAGACTGCCGCCATTCACGTGATATTTGGCGACAGCACGGGACTTGATCTTTCGTCCGTTCACAATAATCATTCCCTATTGCGTTTATATGCCAGCGTCCTAAGCTACGGTTACCTGGGTGACGTGATCAGAGACAGTGAGAAGTTTCGCTGGATGGGACCACAGAGATACGATTATTCCGGTGAGAGCAGTGTCATTAGATAGATGGGGAAAAATCATTTTGGCATTTCTCTGCCATTGTGATTTATGTCAAGCAATTTTTTTATTTTTCAGGTTTCAAAAAGATTATTGCTAACAAGGGATACGAGGGTGAGATAGAACTCTTGTCGGATCCTTGTCATCCAGCAGGTAGCACCAGGTGTATGGAAAATTGTACCAGATGCCTGCAGCACATGCATAATAGCGTGCCGGATAAAGAAATCTCGAGTATATATATTTTTATATTTCATAATTTATGTCTTATAGTTTGTTTATGTAACCATCGTCTGATCTTCCAGGGTGGCTGACTGTCAGAGGAAAATTTTTTATGGTTAATGGTGCTAATGTTTCCTGCGCGTGCTCCAGGAGTCCACTGGGATTTAGTCCGCATTGTCACATAGGGGACGGCTGTGTTGATATTATTTTAATTAGGCACACTTCTCTATTAAACAATATCAGGGTGCTACTCAGACTCACTAGCAAACATAAGACTCTGGTGAGAATCAATTTATTGATTGCTCCGTTAAAGAGGTCAATGCAGAGGATGCTAGTGCGTTTAACGATTCATTATACTATTTATTTATACAGTATGATCTACCGTTCGTCGAGGTCTACAGAGCAAGAGAATTCACATTCCGAGCCCTGCCCACATTACACGTGCAGCCTGGCGGCGAGATAAACTCATCTCGATTGATTTCGGAACTAAGCGTTTGGAACTGCGATGGTGAGGTCATCCAGGATCCGGACGTGAAGATCAGGTAAGTTATTAAATTTGACAGTAGCAATTTTAATTGATTGCTTATACGTTTCATTTGATATTGTTATCCTGTGTTTAAAGGGTACATTGTCAGCTGCTCAAAGTCTACACGAGAAGAGTTCAGGAACCTATTATCGAGCCATCCTGCTTTTGTTCTACGTGAAGGTCAATCTCTGAGCGAATTTCTAAAACACGAGGTGACACTGAAGCAGCTGTGCGAGACAAAGTAATAGTCGTCATCAGGGATTAGGAAGAGTAAACCGTCAACAGGCACAGTTTGTGCTGCTAACATAGTTCCTGAAACTTGGTTCATCTTGTCTGACAAAAATTTGTCTTGAGCTCGTGTGCTGCTTTGTAAATGACACTAGACCACTTATACGTAGACACACATATTGCGGCAATCGGATAAATTAGCCTGAACTTGTGATTCGCTTGATCGATTGAGACCAGCCTAAGAGAAGAGATGAGAAAATCCAGCAGGCGATTCGTTCGATAGTATTGATCGCTCTGTCTGGTGGCGCCACTGTCCATGTCAAATGCCATCTATTGATTCTTTTTGGTACTGATTGGATATGAAGATTTTAAACTACAGTGACTCTTCGGTTAAGTACGGTTTGTCCCGATGCCAGACTCTTGGCGTCGCTATCAAGTTGGTTTTAATTTAAGTGGCTCTACCTAGCAGAAATCTGTTATATATAATTATCGTTTCTACTAGGCCTTCTCGAATCGATCGTTAACGACGGTTGAAGTTACGTCAGCGAACAACTTCCGTTGCTAACACCGTGAATGGCATTTACGTACTTAAAACACACGTAAATATTATATTTTACGGCTAGCGCTGGGCAGCTTGCTTATTTTGAGGCGCAGCAAGATACGAAACACAAAGCGCTACGTTGTTACACATAACAGTGCACGACCGTATACGGGCTGCTTCCATTTGGCTGTGCTTAAAATTATAGATTTTCAATATTTTTTTTTCATTTTATTTTGATAACTTAAAGCAGTTTTTTTTTAAATTTTAATGCGCACCTTCAATGCACGACAACCAAGAGATAATGAAACTTATCGTAGCCGAAGGGTACCATTGAAGAAATGAGTGACTTCAAATTTTGACATATCGAAGTAACATTTTTTTTATTATGTGTTCATGGCGGTGCCAATAGCGCTTTTTATGGGACAAGATTCTTCGATTGGTAAACGCAGATGGATGGAATTAAATTTAATCTTCGATCCGGTATTACTCACGTCCTCCGGGCAACGTCCGTCTCTTTGAATAACTTTTTAATTAAATTAATGAAAAGCGAGAATCTTCTCGCGTTACTCAAGCGATCCACTTTTACTGTGCAAGAGCACTCACACTTATCTGCTAATAATTTTGGTTAGAGTATTTTTATTACAGCATGTGAATATTGTACCTACTGTGACGATAACGTGTATATTTTAATTACCGCGAATTTATATAGCGATAACGTTTAATCGTTATGAGTTACTACTCGGCATCTATAGAAATTATATTGTACATTCAGTTTTGATTACCGCACAGTGTTGCCGACAGTAGCTGCGTGCAATAATAAAATTCATAGTATTGACAGTGCATCAAAAATTTTGTAATTAGTTTACACAAGCGCAAAGTGAATTTGTTAAAAATTATTTAAAAAATAAGACTCGCTGATTGATAATTTATTGCATAATATAGTAGTATTGCGTAAAAATTAGAGAGCTATCGTGACTCCGAATGCCTGTATATAGTTTAATTGTTGATCTGTAAAATTATATTAATTTAAAAAAAATTCTTTTACAAACATTCCACAATTGTCAAGGATGCCTTTATATTGCACTATTTAATTGGCACCTTGCTTTTCAGCTAATTAAATAGATTCACTCGGAGCTTATTATTTACACGTTTAATTTATAATTCAATTGTTCGTTAAATTATTTGTCAAGTCAACTGTGAATCTTCCGTCAGGACTACGTTGAACTTCGCAATGTATGGTTTAATAAATTTCATTCAAATTTATATGATAGTAGTGACCTGTGTTAACAAAAAAATTCCCAAAATTCATCATTCTAATTTTGTCACCCTTGGAATTTAATTATATCATTAAGGTGGTCTGGAGATAATAATCATAATAGTAATAGAGAATCACGAATTAAACGAGCATTAACAAAATTCCAAGACGTTTAGTTAAAAACTGAAACAGTAAATATAAAATAACCTTCGACCCAAACATAATTACGTTCAACCGTACTAAGATGATGATAATCAATTTTGAAGTTATTTATTTTTATAGACGGTGTATATCTATACAGTACAAATTGCCACCATTTTTGATATCTCAAAAACTATTCGATAAATCCTACATTAATTTTTGCATAGACAAAGATTTAGTTTCCTTCTTGATATATAACGGAAATTCAGAATTTGATCTTGGATTGCGGGTCTTCAACTTTATCAACTTTAATCTATGTCTTATATCTATATTTTATTATGTATTCGTTAATCACTCGTCGTAGCTGCTGACAATAAGTCCCACAGTATCAAGATCACACGTAGAGAAACACCGAATGGATTTCACGTATTGCGTTAACCTTTCGGCGAGACAAAAATTACCGCAGCTCTAACCGACGCGACGTCCAATCGTCAACTGACGGTTTGTCACCGAACATACGGTACTATTCGTTTTCGTTCAAGAGTCCCAAGGCTGTAATAAAAAATATAAATAAAGGCAGAAACAAAATAGGAAAAACTAAACCGTAAGAGTTTTGAAAAAAAAAGATAGCCCTCTAGGAGTTATCGTGATACAAATAGACGAGATATAGCCACTATCGTATTTTGTTAAAGATCGCGCAGGGACCGATGACGTCACGTTCAAAGCGCCATCAGTTTAACTTTAAGGAAACTCATTTATGTTTCGGTTCGTAAAAAGATGGCTTCTCGAAATGGAACTGACGTTGCGACGTGATTAGAAAACATACGTAAAGTCAGCCAATCGGGGTAGAGAGGGTCCCACTGGACCAAATGCGCAGAACCACCAGTGGCTATACCTGGTTTAGTTGTATCATGGCAGCTATTACCATCGTTCAATCGTTGGAAAGGAGGTACAGGGAGCGATCGACCGAAAGATTAAAAAAAATCGTTCTATTACATTATCATTTATTCGAGAAACAATAAACTCCATTTTGATAAACATATACGGAATTGCGCGAAGTTCTAGCATTCGTTGCGTGCTACGAAGATTCCGGAAGTCAGTGATCCCTAAGGCACTTCCTGTAACGAAGAAAGTATAATTGAATATCTCTTTGGCACACACGATCGAACTGACTAATAAAGAACAAAGAAAATGGCGCGAGGAAGACGCGCTCACCTGGCATGACAAAACTGACAAGTGGCGCTCCGACGTTGACAAAGTGAACTAAATGATTACGGCCAAATATCTATAAAAGAAGGAACAGTCAGGGTACAACAAGGGCATCCCGCCTCGTCTTGTATGTATTAAGAATTTTAATAATCAATATTGTCGGATATATAATACATAATATTAATTGAGACAGTATGG
>JARPRH010000116.1:307551-325538 GCA_031763665.1 Calameuta haemorrhoidalis | reverse complement strand
ACGTTATTTCCCGTGTTTGCTTTTTATCATTGTAAACTGATATATTGTTCGAGCTAACTCCCCCTTGATATACTCTATTGCTAGTCCTCTTATGGATAATAGGGGGAGACTCACGAGGACAGGGGCCAGGATACCAACCCCTGTAACTCTTATCCGTGAATCTTCTCACTAGCTCGTATCAATTCCTCCCTGTAACATAGGCATTATCAATTTAATATGATATAATTTATAAAACTGTTAATCGCACGTGAGAGATCCTCCAATTAAACAGATACATTAATGAGTAAAATTAATGAGGAATGTAGTGCAAAAATAGAGGAGATCAACCTCGTGTTAATTTTCAGACGGTTCGATTCTATGGAAAGAATTTTTAGTGCTTCAGCTGAAGTGTTTGCATATACGACAACTGGACAGACCCATCCGGGCGTCACATGGCGCGCCACGTGTGCCAACACCGAACCCGTCGCGGGGTAAATAACGAATTAACCACCCCGACGGTGGTTCGCGTCGCTCTCATGAGGATACACCAGGAAGCACGGATCGATTTCGTCGTCGGAGCAACTGGACTGCTAAGCGGATAGAGGCCAAGAAATGTAATTCGAGTAAAGAAAAAGGCGACAGAGCACCGAGTCATCGCGACTTCACGGAGTTTTACTTCGACTGGTGGTTCAAGGATGGAAGTGAATGGGAACGGAAGGTGGTGGTAACGTTGCTGGAAGCCGAGGAGACGATGTTTCTATAAGGGTGGGTGCACGAGTGGCCCCAGGGTGAACTACCACCAAGTGCTAGTGCAGGCATGATCTGACGAGGCAGAGGTTTATCTGTCTTTATCAGCCAGGCAGGCAGGTCTGCATAGGCAAGAGCCACCCCCGATGAGCAACCCTGAGAGAACATTCTGATTGGAGCAACAGGACGGTACGAGGGAGGACATCCTGGGAGCCTATTGGCTCCCAAGGATCCATACTCTCTATTCAGTCGGCAGCTCATTCGTCGTCGGCCCTGAAACCCCACGGGATCCAGGGACCCTCCAACCCCCTGGTGCACCCTGATACACGCACCACTGACGTCTCTGCCTTTCGGTACGGCCAAAGTCGGTTGAGTCCTGCCTGCGTCTTTTTACACTCGTACATACCACCCTACATACCGTTCTCTGTTCCTCAAGGGAATTTCGCGAGCAACCTGGTGCACGGAACCTGCCTTACGTACTCATTGCCTGGAAAAGACTGCTTCTCTACCGGAACGATGGCCATTCGAGGAAACTCCCTGCAGCTGCTATAACTGTAACCAAAATAGGACTTATTTATTATTAATTAAACCTGGACCTTGCGCAAGCATTAATTAATCGGATCGCGCTAATTATCATTGTAAAGAAATGAGACAGGATGATCATAAAAAAATAAGAAAGTTTTCAAGAAGAATCCATGCTCCTGAATGAGAACTGGTGAAACCAATAAGTGACAAGACAATGCATCACGAGTGAAGCGTGAAAGTGAGCGAAGAATCGATAATGAGTGAAGAAGAGATTTCCTAGTCGAAGAAGATTCGAGGATTCGGCTGCTCCGTGAATCCGAGGACCAGGTGGCAGGAGGGTCGGAGGAAGGAAGGCGTACCGTGTCGGATTCTGGCGTAGCGTAGCTGTGACGTTGTCGCTCATGCTCCGCCTCTAACCACGCCCTTGAGCGTTGCTACCTTCGCTTCCCTTCGTTCTCTCCCTTGGTTCACCCTTGGACGTCTCGTGGCTTCGCATTAGCAGTCGACCCCCGCGTTTAAGCCCACCAACTGGCTCATACGTTTTCCTCTGGCACCGAGCATCGCGCACCGCCACGCATCCTCCTCATCCTCTTCCTCGTTCTCCTTATCATCTCTTTCCTAACCTCTCTCTCTCTTTCTCTCTCTCTCTCTTCCTCTCTTCCTCTCTCCTGTTCACTCTCGTATCTTTACCCTCTAGTCCTCTTCTACTATCTGACACCCTTAAGCTCTCTTTCCTCTCTCTCTCTAACTTCCGCATTAGTTGACAGTACCTTCAGGCGTCAGCCGAATCGCGACGAAATCCGACGGTACCTCGAGCAACATCATGGGATCACCGATCGTCCTGACGACGCCTACGTCGATGACCAGGACAAGAGTATGTAAACTGGCGTCGCGACGCGTGACTTACACTAGCCAGGTCCAGAGGGTCTGCTAAACGTGAAAGAAGAAAAAAGAAATTTAGTGAGTGTTCAGAAGTTTAGTTGAATTTTGGTCATCGGTTTCGTTACTTCGAACAGCGTGAACATCGTGTGAACAAGGTGAACAGTTGACATATATACCTTTACGTGTTGTTCGCGGAAATGGATGCGGACGAGTCATCCGCTAGAACTAGACTTCACGGTGAAAGACATATGGAATTTGATCCTGAACTTCGAACGTATTAAATATTGTGAACGTACGAACAGTCCCGTCTCTGGTATCGGTAAGATGAAGATACGGGATTTCTCAAAGTGGCGTCAGCGTCACGACGATTGACTCGAGGGAGTTCCGCCGAACTCATCTCGAATTTGTGTTCGGTTTTTTGTTATCGAACCCAGTGAACCCAAAGAGGGTCGCAGCTAAGCGAATGAACAAACCGATGAACAAGACAGCCGTGCAGTGCATGAACACTGGTAGATCCTTTGAATAGGGCATTCCTGTAGCAGTGCTGTCCTGCGACTCCAGCAGAGTCCGTTGATACGTGTAAGTAACACTGTATCCATAAACTATCCCATTATGAGATCATCACTGTAACAAAGTATTTCATATTAAACGCTCAGTTTAGAAAGCTCTTATATTATCAACAAAAGTGTATGTTCCTTAGTGATACCATTGTTTGATACCACATAGGTCTTTGCTTTACCCAAGGACCAAAAGGGAGACCCAAAATAGGGTTTGATATAAAAGTACCAAGGATCGCAAGGCAATCGTCAGGACAATGGTTAATAACCGAGGCGGAGGAGAAGGAGCGAGAGAGATGAAAAGTGGATTCTGAAGAACATAGTATAACCATAGAATCAGTAATGGTAGAAAGCGAGCATATGTGCAGAGTTTCTCTCATACAGACTCATGCGTAGTGCCAATGGAAATTATCGAACAATTAGTGCAGGGCTTTCTGTTAGGCAGTGTTTTATAAACACAGCCCTATCGACGGGCGCCTAGCTATTATTTTAAGGATCCCATGGACCAACCCCCATAGCATTCGTTCACCGATGAAGCGGAGTACTTCCATATCAGGGGTAGCAGGGCACTCAAGGGTCCAGAAAAAAAGGGTCTTCTAGTGTTTCGCTGTACGGAGGGCCTCTCTCTCTCTCACTCTCTCTCTCTCGCTCTCTCTCGCTCTCTCTCTCTCTCTCTCTCTCTCTTTGCAAAGCTTTGGTGTTGTAGCCTCTCGAGTTCCTGGCTGTGCAAACACTCATACTCGTATACGCGTGCACCATCATCCCCATAGGTACACCATGCCCTAGACTCACTGGCGATTTACGTGAAGAGTCTGGAATTACTTTGTACCAAGTAACGCGACGGCCGGCTAACAACGCTGTTATTAATAACCCCATAAGTCCTTATGGATAGGGAGTAGCCAGTTCTTCTCTTTGCATACTTTATTCAACGGCACCAGCAGCAGCCGACGTCGGCATCGTCGATTAGGGCGTTTCATAATTCAGTAAGAAGCGTGCGGACGCTTTGTCATCTTGAAGCTTCCGTCGCTACGTTCAGACTCATGAGTAGACAGGGGATGAATTGTGAGAATCACTGGGATAACGCAGTTCGGTACTTGTTCTTAATACTTTCTTATACTCAGCGACGTCCAGCGTCACGACGGTAGAACGTGACCCAAGGAAATGTCAAATTTGTCAGGACTCCTTACGAGCCCCTCTGACGAATCCAGTTGGCGCAGGAAGAACGACCCCGAGAGCACGACTCCATTTGCATAGCTATCTTGGACGCCATATCGTTTATTTGTTCAAGCAGGGGTGTTAAAACCACGCTCCGTCGCGACGTTAATGCCAGAACCCTGGCTAACTTATGGGCACGCACCGACATGGCGACATATCCGAGATATCCGGCGATTAGGGGAAGAGAAGAAAAAAAAGTAACCTGAAACTTCATCACGGTTTTTGGGACTTTTTCACGCTTCACACTTCGAGGCGCCGTTAGGTTTCTTCAGTTAATATGTATATATATATAGGTATATATATATGCAAGTTCAATAAATTCTTGATTCTGTCATTTTTTCTTTTCCTTTTTCTTCCTCAGCGGGGTTGTCGCCACTTCGATCTTGCTCAGTTGTTGCTGCCAGCAACAACAGTACCCAGCGAAGGTTTCAAGCCCGTCGAATTATTACGCTACTTGATTTCGCAGCGGCCCCAGCTGTCTCCGATTATTCGCTATAGAAATTCCAGGGATTCTGGATCAAAGGGGGCCTTAGGGTCCTCCGCCAATATTTGAGAAGGTCCCGTACGTATATCACATGTATTCTCAGTAGCTCGTACGTTTTCCTAATACACGTCTGCCTCAGGGATCCTTGACTGGTATCTCACGTGCAGCCTTCTGGATTTCTATAATGGCGGATCCGACCCGACCCTCTGCCGAAATCCTGTGAGAAGCAAAGTCTTCGATATAGCAATGGGACACGCTAACCGGAAGAGCAGCCAAAACTATGCAGAATATTCTTGCAACGTTTCAAGACACGTACCTGGATATATATACGTCCTTAGTATAGTTTATAGAGAGCGTCGTCGAGATCCTAAAGATTAGTTGTTGCAGCGTCGCGACAGTGGCGACGTTCGCGTGTCCGCAGTTCCGTGGTTCTCCGTTAGACAAGGAACGTTAACGGACTTGGAAAGTCTTAGGTCATAACGAGTCTTACGGGACGGCGTCACCGATGTTCTTTCACAGCAATATACATTCCATTAAATGCGTCTTCGTAAATCCATGCGGGACGTTCAAAATTATCTAGGGGAAAAAAAAAATATTGTCATTAATAAATCTCTAGCTAGTTTCTATCTTTAGCGAGCGCTTAGCATTCGCCACTATAAATAGCAATTTTATGGATAGATAATAGGCACTGATAACGACTCCGCGTTACGTGCGCAAACACAATCACCTCAGGACTATCTCGTACGGCACGCGAAACTCAAGCGCGTCGAGAATTGGCACTTGAGTTTGCGAATTTTAATACCGACTAATTGAGACGGTGGACTGATCGGTAATGGCCAATCATTGTGGCTGTATAACCGATTGACCTTTGAACCCTTCCTTCGCACGGAGACTCCCCAGCAAAGAGAGCTCGTGTTATGACAAACGAATTAGTCGGCAGTGGCAACCACCGCTGCCATTACTGTCTATCGTACATCTGACTACAAATTACCAGCCGGAGTCGACTAACTGCTAGTCCTCGTTCACCCTTAGCATGCGTGCCTTGTACCCTCACGCCCTGTGACCCCCTTCTAACCCTTGACCCCGCTACCCCACGCCCACGAAGCCTTCTTAAATTAATGCACCGCTTTTCACCCTTAACCGACCTCTCCCTCTTCACCTACCATCCCTGTCTCTTATGTTATTGCCAGTGTACGTAAAAGGTGTTTGAAATTTGGAAAAGAACAAAATTTTTTTTTTTCAACGTTGGTACAAAAACAACGTTGGTTTCTAGGGTCTGGAACGGGTGTCTGACTGTCGTTTATATAGTTTTTCCAGATCCTTTAGCCTCTGTCTGTATTGCGCAGATTGTGCGGCGACCCAGTTTCAATGGGGGAAAAGCGTTTGCATGTTGTTGGGGTCGTGGGTCACCGCGGGGGTGCTGCCAACCCCCGTCATGCACACGATAAAGCCCACGTATAAAACTAATTAATGTCTCTATATAAATCTAGAGAAGTACCTATGTACGTTAAAAGGTATAGGGCCAGAATAGCGCAAGGTCTCGTGACAGACTAGGGATATTGTTTTTAGTGATTAGGTAGAACAAAGAGGAACAATTGAAATTTTATTAAATCTTTTAACCATGAGATTTGGGACGAATAGGCTTTGACATTGATAGTCAAAATCTAGGATCGATGTGTCACTGTGTGAGAGAGAGCGAGAGAGGGCGAAAAAGAGAGTGAGAAAAGCACTCGGTCACGCTATGGAAATTATGATGTATTAGACGATTGCCTTTTCAAGTCGCATGCGAAGCCTGGGTGCATGCCGTGACTAATAAGCGAAGGTAACGCGACTTGACGCGAGGTCCACGCAATAGCACCTCGACAACAGGATCGTAGGTACCTGTTGAGCAAGATCACCAAACAGATTTTCAATCTCACCAAGGCCAATTGAAAGATACTCGAATCACAGATCGAATGACAGAGATAGATTAGAAGGTCCAGGGCTTGAAATTTTCGTATTTCCTATACCGGCTACGAGTGCGAGAGAGAGGGCCTTATTGGCAGTTACGCGTGTAAGAGAGAAACAGACATAGCTAACTCACCGAAATCGCGACCTATGCACTCTTATTACAAAGTCCACTCTAATACGGTATTCCGTTATCTTTAATCGATCTAAGAATTTTTATTGACCAACCCCTAGAGATAAGACTTCCGGTCTTTTTAACAGAGCGGGAAATTCCATAGTTGTTTTGAAAAACTAGAGTTTCTTAGATTCCAAGATATAAGTAGTCCAACCGATGCCCCGGGTCTCTCGATTCCTTGTTACCGAGGTTCCACCATTGCCGGTATTATCGTCTAGGTGACAGCTACTAATTGCTTGGCTGCTTTGACTATCTCAATTATTCTAATTATTTGACCGTTCCCAATCGCCTCGTACACCGGGCCCGGACGTGCGTAACTCGTATGTGGAATACGGCGCTGCGCATATGGTTCGGACGGTGCGTAGGCGTGCGCAGGTATACACATATCCAGATAACTAACCAGGCTAATGAGGAATTGCTGATTAGTCGATTAGAGGTGATAAACAATGCGGCAGATGCTGTCAAGGTGACAGTTCCTCATACGAATCCCATATTCATTTCAACATGGTGTCTTCCATGGTGTTGCCAACTCCGACAATCCTATGGTGATTGATCGTTACACTGTACGTCCGGAAGTTCATGCTTATTCACCATACAGCCAAAGGGCGGCCAGGCATAATTTACGTATAAATTAAGCGTAATGAATCAACGGCAGGCGATTAATCGCAATGGTCTATCTGCGATAATAACAATACCTGGCTTGTTTATGCGCGTTAAACGAATACATTACCTTTTTCATTAGATCGCCACGTGCTAGCTCGTGCACCTTCCTTTCTTCTTTCCTTCTTTCACTTTCAGTTTTCAGCCACTCATCCGGTACGTACGCGTATGGGTTACGGACGTATGTGGCTAAGTTCACGGCGAACGTGGGTGGACGGAATCAGCCATGCGATTACTACAAATCTTATGGCTGATAAACATAACCTGGAACCTGGTTCTGGCTGGTACGGACGATTTCCTAAAATCGCAAAACCGGAAGTGAACGTCATGGTTAGGAGTCGCTGCATTAACCAGGTTGCATTTTTTATTTACCTTTTTTTTTTATTTTACCCTCACACCGAGGTAACCATCCGACCATTGAGCTCTGTGTAGGGTATAGAGTGGAAACCGTAGGAAGTAAACAGCCCGTGAAATTACCTTTTAAATATTAGATTATGATTAAATGTGTACCTACCTTCAAGGCACTAAATGTTCAGTGACTCCCCATCAGCAGGAAGGACTCATAAAGATTATGGGGTTGTTCGATAGATGAGACTGGCTCATTCTCATCCTGGCCTTAAGCGCGAGACCACCCTCGCGCTTACATCCTTGATATCAATCAACCCTCGAGATCAGATAAGATTGGCTGCTCAGAAATTGAGTGCTTTTCAAAAGTTTGATGGGGCTCGTCTCATTTTTCGCCATTGGGGCCACCCTGGTTAGTGTGCTCCGAGGCTGGTTACCTATACGTACTTGCGGATCGCCGGTAAAGGACTCTGGATAGAATCTGGATAAAACAAAAAAAATTGGATCAGGTTTTTTTTTATCAGTAGATCTTCGCTGGGAAGTTTTGAATTTAAAACTTTCCTTTCTTTTTTTTTAGACGTCTTGAGAGTAAACCGGAACTGAGGCGGGCAGGTGCTTATTTCCGGCCGGTGTTCTATTCTGCTGGTTTAAATATGCATGAGTGGGCGCATTGCAATGTATATGCCCATTGGGCATTGGGTACCTAATACGCCCTTGTAATTTTCAACGATGCTCTGTACATTGCACCCTTATTTCTCAATGTGGCTGATAAGCTTTTCCTCGAGGTTTGACATTGCTCATTTTACTGATAAAACTGCAGCACTTTCTGCAATACCGGACAGCGTCTGGGGAAAGAATAAAAAAATGTTACGACAGTCGAAGGGTAGTTTTTGGTACTAACATTTTCAATGCCTCGCGACTTCACTCGAATGTTTCTGAGGGTAGAATTATATGGCGAAGCCAACCCCCGTGAGATCCTTGCCAGAAGTTTCTCGAGGAGTAAAACCATCCGACCCCAAGTTGGCGGCTTTTCGAGGGAGGAAATACAATACAAGCAATAACTGGAACCACCCCCATTTCGCTCAGTTCTCCATTTTCAACCCTCCTTCGCTCACCTTAATCGACGAACGATGATTTCCTCCTCTTAAATAAACTTCTCACCTCCCTTGGTCAGGCTTACTTGAACCACCCCCCGCTCCCTTCCCTTACTTTAATTCAGCAGCGAATTCAACTTCATCCCCCCTGGGCATAGGGCACCCTGTCGATTATCAAATAAATCGTCGAGTGGTCACTTTTGATTCGCTTCCCGCCTTTTTCAATTGGACAAAAAAAAACCACAATTCAATTTTCCCTCGCATAGCCATTTCATTTTTGCCGCCAGGATGCTATCGCTGCCCGTCGCGACGGCTAGCGTCCTTCCATGGATTCATTCTCAGATAGAGAACGAAATGAGACGCTATTCAGCCGCTGGGGCGGAAATGCTCTGAACATATATCGACTTCCGGCCACGTGTCCGTGTGCGCGTATTCGTCTCACCTACAATTTCACTTACACTCACTTCGCCCATGTATAACGGACAGACGATAATCCTTAAGACGGATCACGGAGACGCGAGTGCATATGTGATCTACATGTGTGGTGAAGAATGAAAGAGCAACCTGGAGACTCACGATCAGGTATCCCGGTGGCACGCGCCACGGGAATTGAATTATTCAAATGGAATTCACAAACGGGACAGCTGTTTCCACTCGGAGTTCAAGTCGAATTGGGGGAGTGGCACTTTCATATGTGGAAATACATGCTCGCAAGGACCAGCAACCAGCAACGAGGATCATTGCTGACAACTTGCGACGCTTCGAAGAAAAATTAGGTATCCTGGAGATAAAGATTGTCTTAGTAGGATCAGAAAAAGAATATCAGGGATTTTAAGCAACAAGGGGTTTCCCATGATAGGAGGATGATGGGGTCAGCAACATCAGCAACAGGAACTTCGGAGAAGGTTGCGACATTTAATGCGTAATATCCTATTTAATTTTGTATGAAAGGCGTCGTGGTTGTTGGTAGAATAAAGACGCCAAGGGTTTCTCCTAGGTCGTTCAGAAGGCGGTCGGAGATCGAAAGAGCCATGAAAGGGCGTCCCGACGCCGGCATTGAGCCGTCCAAGCCATTCGCGAGTTCTTGGCTGTCTGGGAAGCTGCTGCCGCCCCCTCGAGACCGAAAGACCCTTGGGAGTTGGGGGGTGGCAGATGGCAGTCGTTGGACCAGTTTCTTCCAACACTTCATCCCCTACAATCACGTAGATACTTATTTCCTGAGCTACTGGGTGATTCGGTTTGTTTGGACCTACCCTTAACCGAGACCAGACTCATTATGTCTTTAAATCCCTCTTTACTTACCGTCCGCTCACCCCTCTTAAACATAAAGTACCCTTGCCACAATCAATGTTTCAATTAATACAGCTTCCTTTTCCGCAGCCTGTAATAGAGATCATGGCTGGCACGTAAGATTCTCAAATGTCCCTTAACGGAAGTAAGGCGTCGGTGCGTGTCCCTATAGTATCCGATGCTCTTATCAATTGATTGCCACCCCTATCGCAGTAGACAGCACGCACCTTAAGTTGAAGCCCATAACCGATATCTGATAAGGATGCCAATAACCTTGGTTGGTTCGCGTGCTTCTTGTACGAGGAATCACGAATCTAGAAAAAAAAAAAATACCAAAGAGGGTAAGAAAAAGAAAGACTACAAATAAGGGTAGTAAATCGTGTCTAGTTTAACCTATAAATACGGATCTAGTCAAAAGGCCCATATGACGTCAGTTCAGAAGCCTCGAGACATACGAGACAGGGGGCACGCGCCACTCAAGACACCCTTATTCATCTTAGTCTGATTTTGGTTGCCGATGATGGTAGCCGTGGTTCTGCGGGGGGGTCGAATTGTAGAGAGGCCCCAAGGAACAAGGCCCTAAGGAGACTGGATCGGGTGCCAAGGCAAATGGCACGCGAGACTTCCGCTGCCGGTATCAAATTCTCCTCTTATTCTTCTCCGAAGAATCGAGTGAATTGAGATCTCTCTTTCAATGAAAGCGGAAGTGCCGGAAGTGCCGGCAATGCATGTAGTAGTCGCTCCTGTGACTAAACCCCCCCGTTCACGTTACTCCCTCAGCCAACCAACCCCTTTTGTAATGCTCATTGTCTATTAAAGAGGGCGGGCAATGGGCCCCGCGTGGCCCTGTGTCTGCCCCCCCTCATGCCCTATATATGTACCTACTATATATGGTCCCTAGGTGGCCCACGTACCTCATGCCCACATACGTGAGCAGCGCTATATTTTGTTGTCTGATTGTGGGCCTTATATATATATATAGTTAGTAACGGCAAGTAACGCTCTCTCACCCCCGTAACGAGCTAGTTGAGAACAAAAGAAGAGCAGCTCGAGACCAGTTGGCTCTTCAACTTCCGATCAGCTGTCCCGAACAGTGCAAGGGTCTTCTTGGTTTTTGCTCCCGTGTAAGAATTTCCGAGGATGAGATAATTCCGAAACTTTTAGAATTTTCAAAAACTTCAAGACATCCTGGATGATCTAGAATATAAGGGTGTGACCCACCTGGACGTCAGTGCGTGCTGAGAACAAACGTGAGCGCGTGCTCGTGGCCAACCCTCATAACTCAATAGGTCGCCTCGGGACAATCGGGTGGCTCAATTGTTTTCCTGACTTTTATCCCACAATACTATTATTGCCATTAGTATTATTCAGTGGCGTGCTGGGACATCCTGGAATCGTTCAACGATCGCTGCTACCTTGACGACTGACAGTGACGAGAGTGCGAGACGAAATTTGATATTTTAACCTGAAAGTTTTAACTGTTTTGACAAAACTGGCTTTATAATTTTGATTGCTTTGTTTCCCACGAAAATCTATGGGGCATAGTCGTGATCATAATTTAGTCAGGCACGGAAGAAATCGACTGAGAAAAAAAATAGAAGAAATGCATGGCTCCCAGCATGACTTCCTGGTGGATTTAAAGTAAGGAGTGAAAAAGGAAATCAGTGATAACGAGGTACCCCTGGGCGAAGGTCAAAAGGAACCCCCGTTGACGACGCAGCTGCGAACCCCCCAACGTGCACAACATCAGAACCAGGAACAGCGACTGCCGTTGTCGCCGCCGCTATTACTACTGAATCCAGATAGTGAAATCACGAGTTTGGTGGCCATTTTGCAAACGATCCATTCACTGGGGGGTTGCTCGTGTGCACCGATTTTATGCTGTGTCCGTTTGCTCATACGTGCGGTTTTTTGAGTCGCCCTGCGCCCCTCCGATTCTTCGACTGAACTCCTGTAACGTGAAAGAACAAAGTTGCGCTTTGAGGGTGGTTTTAAGGCAAATAGATAGCTGGGGATGAAAGACAGTGGTGGATGAAAGTAAGACAGAGCGTCGACTATGTATATGTACTCATAGGGGTTGTTAAAAATAAAATCTGCTGTTTGGTCAAAATATGATTTCATATAGCCATAGTAGGTATTTTCGTGTTAGGACTAGCCGATTAAGATGAAGAGGGTGGCTAATATGGAATCGGCTTAGGCGTCGGGGTGCATGGCGTCGGCCTGCCAGTGAACTACCGGGGCTAGGAGAGGCCTGCCTCGTGACCGAGTTATGTGGGGTAGACGCAGTGAATAGGGGGTGTATTGTGTTTCCTGTCATCCTCAGCCAAGGCTTCCTTACTCACCCCGAATGCTAATTATATGTCAACCGTTCACGCGCCAAATCACGAAGGACCAAGTGTCAGGGATGGAACAATAAGGGTTGCCACCCTAATACGCCGGATAGGAAAGTGCTCTTGAGCGACTCTTCCCTCTGCTATTCTTTGCCTCTTCCTTGCCCCTTATTCTCCACCTGGATATCAACAAATAAGGGTTGTTACTACAGACGTAAAAATCCAACAGTTATTTCATTCGGTATGACCTCCAGTTACCCTCTTATCGCCTGAAGGTGGTTAAGGGCGAAGAACGATGGGCCAAAGAACTCATGAGCAGTTCTATACTTACTCATAGAAAGGGGATGGTGATTGATGCTACCCTTACACGCGAAACAAGCCAGCCAACCAGCCACCAAGACCTGGAGAACTTCAGACTTCTTGGTTCTCACCCTAGGGCCTTAACCCACCCCTAGCCGAGCCCGCGGATTTCTTTGAACGTCCTCGTTGTCCCGGGTCTCTAATTAGCATTGAGCGAGGGCGTCGCCGGGATTACGTCGATCTTCAAAAGCTGGTGAGACCGGCGCGACGCCCGGCGTCGCTCCGAAATTCGATGATGGCTACGTAGCCTAGTGGCTGCTGCGGCGTCGGCGATGGTGCTGGCGTAGAGGGACTTGGCGAGGAGGTAATTAACGGCTCAACGAGTCGACGAGTAAATTTGCAAAGCCATTTCAAGTTCCTTGAAGCTCCTTCGAGTTCCTTCGAGTTGAAGCGATCCGAGCGCCGTCGCGGCGCTAATAGTTTACCAGGGTGATTGGATTCGTCGGACCGTTCGTAACTACATTGGTAAACTTTGCACATTTAGTGGCTACTCTGTCTTCGATAACAACCCTTACTGATTATCGAAACAGGTCGAGAAAGCAACCAAGAATATCTGTCGCCTATGTATGTCAGGTCAGATATTTAGGACGCCTTAAGGTCGAAGGTCATTTGCTAGAATAAATAACATTGGATCATAAATAATACTAGAGACCCGGATCCGGTGGTCCATCGAAAAGCCAATTAGTCTTTTGAAGCTCAAGTAACTTCGACTGGACAAACTTGGTCGCTCGACTGCCCGGCGATTGAATCGAATTGAATCGAGAGAGCAAAATGGCCCCCCGGTCGGCCATGTTGTCCGGATTGAAATAAATTGGTGGAATTGTCGGGTTGGCCGCGGGGAGCTATACTGATTGCCATGGCTTCTCGTTAACTACAGTAACAATGCCCTTTGACGTTCCCACTCTCATCTCCGATTTCTAGACAGCCAACCGTGGACTTTCTCTTGGTCTGACAGTGCTGCCACCATAGACTTTGGTCCAATTATGGTGTCCTTATATTCAATGGGTATCTGCAATATTGCTATATTAAATATCGTGTTCCAGGACACATTCGAACACGCAACCATAGACCCTATAGTACATAGCATGTAAACCGTTGCGCCATTAGACCGACGAGCCGCGCCAGTTTTCACGGGGAAAGACATAAGGGGCCCCATTGCTTCTGACTGAGTTTTGGCTCGTTACATAATCGCACTCTTTGTCCCGTCGCTATTTGCCCGACAGTTGCTCCGCTCCATGGTGGTAGGGCCACTTTCTATGGTGGCAAGTCCGAAGGGCGTATCGGGGCGTGCAAAGCTTGTTTCTCTCGACGTTTCTTTCTCACCCGAATAGGGCCCGAGGGGCCCTAATAATCAGGGTTGCCTTGGCTGCGGGACAATTCAGACCATATACAGATGGGCGGGGCCCTGGAGTACCGTAAAACGATGTACTCTTAGCTGGGCCAATTTTCCTGGTAACAAAAAAGAAAAGGAGAAAGAAAAAAGAACGCTCTCACGTCGCTCACGTATCGCTCGTTAAGGTTGGCCCTGGTCTTATATGTATACCGAAGTCATAGCTCTTCCGGTCTTATCGTCATTGCCGTACACTGATGCCTCTAGAGTCCCGTCCAATTCTCGCTGTCATTCCAAGTTCAAATATAACGCCATTCCGTGGAGCAAACATTTCTAGTTGCCGGCGTGTAAAGCCTGCGAAGACTTGCTCTTCTTCGACTGTGCTGACCATTTCGCGTCTCATTCAGAGCAGGCGGCACTCTGAAGCGTCTACCAGTCTGGCGTCACGTCCCCATTTTACCCAGAGCCTTGACACTTGCTGTGCTCTTGCGCAGAATGTAGAGAGAAAGAGAGAGAGTGTGTATAGATGTATGGTTGCTGATCTCTTATGCGTTGCGTTCCGTTACATTAGCGATGCCACGAGGCTGTAGACGTGGAAGGAGGGAGAGTAGTGGGCGGCGTTAGAGAGAGCGATCCTCCCTCCCTACCACTTCGGAAAACACCCCCGGAGCGTCGCGGCGCCACGAGACCATCTAACGGCCAGTTTCGCCTTGCAGATCTGCCATGCAACCGTTCTCCTCGGGCAACACCATGGCCACGGATACGCCGACGAGCCTCCCGCCCGAGAGGGGCACCACGCCGACCCCCTGCCGCAACCTGACCTTCTCCATCGCTAAGATTATGGAGCCGGACAAGCGGCTCTCGGCCTGTCCAGACAACCAGGCTAATCATCCAGCGAGGGTCCAGCAGCAGCATCAGACGACGCCAACGGCGCCTGTGGCACCGGCGTCTGTCCCGTCGCTCACGTACTCGGCTCACCTGGAATCGGCGTTCAAAAAGTACGTGCCAACCCTGAGACATCAGAACCTGCTGCAGCATTATCCATTGCTCTACTACCATCCGAGTCCGTTGCTGAGGGCGTTTCCTGGTCCCGCGCCAGGCGTCGTGGCGTCGTCAATTAATAGAACGTCGCCGCCGTCTCCTGGGCACAGGGCACCTCAGTCCACGGTGACACCTGGTGGTACAGCCATCACGACGACGCTTCATCAGGACTCTCGGTTGAGCTTGTCAACCTCTTCTCCGGAGAGCCAGCACCAGCAGCATCCGCAGGTGCAACAGCAGACGCAGCAGCAACAGCAGCAACAGGCTCGGGGCAAGAAGAGTCCGACTCCCCGTGCGGATTCTATAAGCAATTCATCGAAACAAAAAACATTTACTTGTCCAGAATGTGGCAAAGTCTTCAACGCCCATTACAACCTGACCCGACACATGCCCGTGCACACGGGGGCGCGACCATTCGTATGTAAGATCTGTGGCAAGGGATTCAGACAGGCCAGTACTCTCTGCAGGCACAAGATCATCCACACCGCAGAAAAGCCGCACAAGTGTCAAACCTGCGGTAAGGCCTTTAACAGGAGTTCCACCCTGAACACGCACACCAGGATTCACGCGAATTACAAGCCATTCGTATGCGAATTCTGCGGCAAGGGGTTCCACCAGAAGGGCAACTACAAGAACCACAAATTGACCCATAGCGGCGAAAAGGCATACAAATGCAACATTTGCAACAAGGCCTTTCATCAGATCTACAACCTGACCTTCCACATGCACACGCACAACGACAAGAAGCCATTCTCCTGCAAGATATGTGGCAAGGGCTTCTGCAGGAACTTTGACCTCAAGAAGCACATGCGCAAGCTTCACGATTCTGGATCGCCCGTCCTGGGGAGCTTGGTCGTGGGATCATCGGCACAGTCTCACGGACACACACACACACACTCCCACACTCATCCACACGCGCACTCACATGCTCACTCACACTCCCAACAGAGTGCAACGTACTCACCGGTTCATCATGGACCAGCGGCTGCAGCTGCAGCTGCGGCCGCGGCTGCCGCCGCCGCGCATTCCTTCGTAAGCCCGTTTCTCCTGCCGCCTCCAGGCAGTACCACCGGAAGTTACCTGAGCAAGATGTTGTGACAGGGCGAGGGCGTCTACTGCGCCCGGAAGGCACACTGTCCACCCCTAGTCCTGGCGCCACCCTGCTATCCAGGAATAATGGCAGCGGCTGTGGCCGCCGCTGCAACTGCTGATATCTCGCAGCAGCTCGGCCAGGTAGCCGGTGCGAAGTGATCCTCATCTTCATCGCCATCGACGTCGTGCTACCTTCAGGACTACCACGGGACAAACGGAAGTAGGATTAAGTCAACGATCGATGTTGTCTAGGTTTACTCGAGCGATTTTCCTGCGGTGGGCTTTAAGCTTTGTCGGACGTCGTATCCACGGCGACTTATAACTCGCTGAAGGGCATTGTGTTCCTGGCGATATATATATATATATATACACACACACGAAGTTTACACGTGTCCCTGGACAAGTGCGCAATTTTCAGTGGGAAGTGGTACACCTGGTTAGGATCAAGGTACATCAGTATCCCGGGATCACGCATCAGCAGTCTGGAAACTGAAAGCAGACACATACGTCTTTGTCATGGATCAAATACATAAGTTCAAACTACTGAAACCTCCTGATCGATCGGCAATCATAACCTCAAAATCAATCGAAAAATTACATTGTTCGTAAGATCTGACCCCACGCGCTAGAGATAAACGTAATTCGTGACGTATTTCGACAAATCAAATAAGCGGAATAAACTTTGTCTGATGATAAGTAAACAGAGCGACGGCGTCGTTCCTGATTGCAATATACAGGGTGATGATGATGATGTAGCATTGGCGTTCGTTTACTCGCATGTAAATAATAATTGTAAATATCTAGTGGACGCGTCCACCATTGCGCTACGAGAAATATCTCTATGCGGATTCTAGCCAGATGTATAGATCGGTGTGATAGTAGCTTTAAGGGATGTGAATGTGCGTGTGTGTGAGAGAGAAAGTCGGGGGGGGGGGGGGGAGAAATTATAGAAATCGCAGCGATTACGAATAGGCAGAGCCAAATGCAATAGAATCGCTCGCGAATAATTATCGTGAACGGGTCCCACTAGCTCTTTCGTTGTATCTTTTTCTTGCCGTGTACACAATTGTACCTAAATGAGAGTGAGTGAACCGCGCGCAATAAAATACGTCAACTAGATAAGGCTAATTAATTACCAGAGGATACAATAACGAAGTAATATATGTAGATAATCGATAGATTAGAAAAAAGAGAAGAAATGCATATTGTATGTGTCCGCCCGTTGTAAATACTTAAATCGAAATCCAATGCAATAAATTCGTCGATATAACAATATGGTATTCAACCTTCATTTACTACCCTCTGTCCCGAAGAAATTCCAATTTTTCATCCAATTTTCAAATATACCGTTGCTCAATGAAAACAGGTTTCATCGACCTTATTGCACGGTACAGACGACCCCTAATCTCTCGGGCACATCTTCGGCCTACGCTCGAACCGATCTTCGTCCGATGATAGAGACGGTTCGTAATGGATAAGAGCAGTGACGGGATGAGCGAGGTCAGGGCAGGGTAGCAACGTGCCTAGGGGATGATTTTAGGAATAGATATCCCGGCCATCTTCAGATGTATCTACAGAATCTGTCCTCCATCCATTAAATCCGACCTCGTCGGGTACCGCTCTCTCAGCCCTTATCAAACGAGGCTGGTCGTTACAAGAGAGACACCCCTCCAGTGCCGTTCGGTCCACCGACTCAGCCTCCGACACCCCCTCTCGCGCCGAACCACCCTTTAGAAAGAGAGTAACGAGTCTTTCTCATTGTCAGCTGGAGAAGCCCTGAAGACTTAACCTGGTCCATTCCTCTCCAGTCTCTCCATTTTGGTCGTCATTCTTTCTTCTCGCTCGAGGAGCTACGCTTGTATACAAACAAGTATTTAGTAACGTTTAATGGGACTTACCCCCTGCGAGGGACAATTAGGGGAGGATTATTGACA
>JARPRH010000116.1:278357-293953 GCA_031763665.1 Calameuta haemorrhoidalis | reverse complement strand
TTTTTTGTTTAGGCACACCCCATGTCTTACTTGTTGCTGCGTCGAGAAGTCGGCATGCGCGACGTTATCGATCGACGTCGCTTGTATAAAAGGTACGACGTCCCTGGTGGTGGTAGACAGTAGGCATTAGACAGAACAGATTGTAATATACAAGGGAAATATTAAGGAGACTATTAAAAGATTAATTCGGTGTTCAGCTAAGGCTTAGATAAATATATACGGAGACGACTGTGAGTCATAAGGATTCGCCCGAATGAGGATTTAAAAACACGTAAGTCGTTTGGACGTCATGCATTTTTATGTTTCTGTCGTACATTTGCAAGCGTGACTTTAGCAAACTAGAACGATCCAGTGCTTTTTATGGTATAACCTAAGGAGCAAAGAGCTACTGTCAAGGGTAGGGATTCATTAGTGTTTTAATATTTTCTGGACGCTGCCGGCGACGCCGGGCGTCGATCGAAGCGAGGAGGGTGGAGTTATGACGGGCTCGCGTACCTACGCCTTGTTCAGGCTCTCGTGCCATGTTATACCCAATCGATCTTACTCACAGCCATCTTATTCTTGTTACGTCATATATCGTTAATGGTCTTGGATCCTTTGATTAAGATGTCAGAATCTGAATGGAGATCATTTTGGAAAAATCTTCTTCCAGTGGTCATGTCGTCGTTATCAGGTTGGATGCTGTTGTCAGGGCTTGCTATGGTGGCAGCCCTGGCTCCTCTGACTCCTTTATCTCACAGAACGAGCGAAGGTTCTCTCAGGAGTGCCCTGGATGCTGTCACCAGGAAGCAAAGATCTCTGGACCTCAATACTCAGGACTACTACAATGATCTGAGGTCATTCAAATATCGTGGAATGGCTAATAGCGCTGCCGAGGCTGAGAGGAAGCTGGAGGAACGTCAACGTAAAAGAGAACGTGAAATTCTCGACGAAGATGAGGCTGATGATCTGGAATTTCTTCCTCTGGGTATTACATTGTTATTGATGGTTTCATTACCGGTATCGAGACGATGATCAGTAGTTATCTGCTTATAAATGATTTTCTAGAAAATGGTCAACTGGAAACTGTAGGTCAGGGTTATCAGAAAAATCAACCGAACGGCTACTGGCTCGACTTGAAAGTTCCTGAGCGTTCTTTAAACGGAAAGGCTCTTGAGCAAGCACTCAGAGACTACCTGGAGGTTGCACCAGGTCAGGCAGAGGCAGCACCGTCGCCATTCCGTGAACGAGAGCGCGGTGGAAGTCATAGGAATGGAATAGGAGATGAGAGGAGAGGACCAAGTGACAAACAATTGGCAAAGATCTTTCTCCAGGAGTTACAGGATGGGTCTGCCTCCTACTCTCAAGGGAAGCCAGAGGATGAGGATTATTTGGATACGTTGTTATCAATCTATGACAGATACAGGGCAGATCAGGAGAGCAAAACTCGTGGGTTAGTCTTTAGGATCCTCAGCTGACACTAAAAACAGAAGAGATCAGTAAAAATAAAATTTCGTTCACAGAAGCGACATGGGTAACGCCCCTGCAACGTGGGGAGAAGTCTTTGGCAGACATGAAACATTAGGTAGGAATCATCTTGGAGAAGGCGACCGCGAAGAGTTGCCTAATAGGCAGAGAGATCTACACCGAGAACAAAACCAAGATCTCCTTTATCCAATAGTAGTAGAGCACAGGAATGTCAATGCCAGGTATCCCTTAGGACGGGACTACAACAAGTACCGTGACTTCAGAAAGCGCTACCCTGTAGCTAAGAGAAGTCCTAAACCTATGCAAACTAAGCGACAAGTTACGGATCCTAAGGTGATTAATTACCTGAACTCTTGAATCTTGAGACTAATTATATTGACTATTTGGCACAGTCTAATTGTCATCTTGTCTCCATTTCCATATTATGTTCTATAGGTTGCTCAAGATTTAGGAGCTTTGTTTGGAACACAATCAACTGAAGATGCTCTTCACAATCATACTCATGAAAGCCATAATGATGATCACGATCATGAGCATGATCATAACAAGCATCATGACCATGAGCATGAGCATGAGCACGAGCATGATCATGATCATGATCATGATCATGATCATGGGCATGGACATGACCATGATCGCGGCCACGTGCATGCGCAAGAACACGGTCATGAACACAGCCAGGAACATACTTCAGAAGCATCTAACGCCACTGCGCAGCCTAAGGGTCAGAAGGAGAATGCAACGAGGGAGAATAAATCTAAGGAGCGTTCTATTGAAGTTAAGAAGAAGAGCGTCGATTGGTCACAATATTTTGGGATTGATCGGAGGAAGAAGAAGTCTTCTTTACTAGCTCGACCAGGAACACAGAATCTCGATGACGAGTGGCTGCTTCAGAAATACTATAAGGTATTTTTTTAAATCTACTAGTACCTTGAGAAGATTGACGATTCTTATTAATGTTATTGATTAATGTTTCTTGAAGACCATGGCTGAAAATCTAAAACCTACGGGTCGCGAAGCAGAAGAAGAAGCTGGCGAAGATGACAGGGGTAATAAGATGAGAAAGATCTCACCTAGATTGAAGAGCATCAAAGAACTCATCATTGAAGAGCTCCTTAGGTACATGGGATGGCTGGATAGCTCTGATCTGGAGGAACTCGCCGTGCAGAACAACTTGACTGCAGACTATTCAGGCAGGAAGAACGAGGATAACCTGGATGAAGATGATGGTATGAATAACGAATATATAAAATATTCTAAGTAGGAACCTTGAACTTTAGTGAGTCTAATGAAAAGGTGATACCAATGAAGATGAGCAGAGTTGTCCGGAACTCGAAGCTATTGAGAGACATTGCAGAGCTGTTGGGAAGCTGGCCGGAGACAAAGCTCAGGTTCTTTATGCACCGTGCGTCTTGCACCAGATCTGTAGAGCCTGCGTGAGTATTCTGTGTAAACGATAAAAAAATATTAACTTTATAAAATTACTAACAAGGAATCTTAAAATTCATGTCGCAGCTGCAGGAGGATGATCACGATCAGGACAATGAAGATACTGCAGCTGCAGAAGAAGAGTGCAACGGTAGCTTTGCCATAGAGGCAGCCAGGGCATGCGCAGGACACGACGGAGGTACTCAGGACAGTCAGGAAGCTCGAGAAAAATGTGCAAGGATTGCCCTGGTCCTGTCACAGCTGCAGCGACCACCAGCTAGCGCGACTCTCTGTCACTCTTCAACTTCTGACTCGGACGTAGCTGATTCCTGTCTTCGACGTTATCGCTTCCATAATTCTCATCGCTTCCGTTACAATCCTTACGCTGGTTCATCTCATCGACGTAACGGCGCTAGTGGCGCCAATGGCGTCAATGGCGCCCAGCTCGAGCGATAAGCTATCAAAGACCATGAAGGATTCTCGGCGACGCGTCATGTCGGAAACTTCTCCTTTGGGTGTTGGCGTGCGGAGCGTCGACGTCGCTGTCATCTTCTGGAAGCATTTCGTCTATTTACAATGTGACGGCGACGACGTCGATACGATTCGCTTAAATATTTCAGGTCTATTTGCGAAATAATTTTAAGCTCACGTGACTGCTCTTCCTTCCGGCCATATTACACGAGGATACCCGGAACGCATTTGAACGAGAAAGACAATAACTAGATGGTTAGAGCTTATATCTTGGAACAACGAGAAACCAGAGGAGGTTATGTCTAAAAAATTGATTAATTGTTTCGGTTAAAAGGTCCGAGAGTAGCGCGTGAACCTAGAGACAAAAAAAGCTTCTTCCGGTCAGCCGAGTCATTATCGCGAATAGACTATACCTCACGAGAGTAGATTCTCTCTGCATCCAAATGATGCATTCACATGAAATACTATTCGATACAATATATCCATTGAATGTTGTTAAGAACTATACTTAAAGTTAATTATATCCTATATATTTGTGAGTACTACGAAAGTCACTAGTATTCCGATCTTGACGCAATAGCCGCATACAAACTGACGGAAAATTACGAAAAAATGAGGACGCGAACAACGGCGGCGAGGAGGAGACGAATTAGGAAAATGAGAAGCGATCGTACAGTGACTGTTACTCGACGTTATTCAATGTTCGAAGACGACCGTTTAAATAAATGTCAGAAAATTTATCGATATCTTTCAGAGGATATAAATGAGGATTGTGTACAAGATTCTACAGTACATCCATTACGAAGATAATATATTATATTTATGTCGAAGACAAGAATGCGTACTATGTATCGGCCCTATGTGGACGTAATAAATATATTTAAACATATTGAAGAGTAATTCGACTTATCTTCGACTCAGTGAAGATCATTGGAATGAGATTAATATTCTGGATATCTTCCCATTAATTCTCCGTATCTTCCGCCACTGCAAGATCTTCAGCATCTTGTATCTCTTCAAGAAGTTCCAACGCCCTCACACAAGACGGTTGGTAGAGTGCCATCAGCTTTAACTGTAACGTAGCACAGTCGACTGAGAGAGCATTGAATTATCTTTCACTGGAAAATGTAACAGCTCACCTCTCATGTTCACCAAGTTCTCCATGAGCATCTTCAGCTCTACCATCATCTTATCAAATTTCTCCATGTCAAAGTTAGCAGCCATTTCTTGAGCCTCAAGGAACGTCTACTAGCTACGGTACGTTTCGTAAGATTTGAATTTTACAAAGTTTCGGCCGCTAGATGGCACTAGTGTCAGAATCCAGTTTACCAGTTGCGGATGACAGTACTTTTCAGCGTTAACTGAAGAGGTAAATAGGCTGAACATCTTATGGGGTGAGATAACCGATAGCACCAGAGATAAACAGGGAGATTGCCAATGGGCCGATATTCTTGAAACTAATTTTATTTTGACGTCGACGCGCCACCTGGACGGAGAAGCCTTGAATCATATCTAAGCTTTTGATTTGCCGAGCATATCTATCAGTACCCCAAGCAAACTCCAAACGTGGATAAATAACTGAAATAGAGGTTTTCCAATTTGTATACCACAGCGACTAAATACCGTACGTGTACGGTACGTGTATTGAAGAATACCGACCCATTCGCAATCTCCCTATTCAATCCTGATAACACGATGCGTGATAAGCCCTTCTCCCTTCTTTACCGTCTCATGCATCGTCACGTAAGTTGACCTAATTTCTGGATGTAGTTAGACTTACTTGCATAAATCGATTAAACAATAGTCGAAGTACCATGGTAACTGTAGTTAAAGAAAAGTTAAGCTCGTGAGGTCTTGATTATTTCACTGGTAGAGATTAAACAGATGTCTGACAAAAATATAAACGAATTACCAACAACTAGTCTAAGTTCTGAACTGACAGGTATTTTAGAAGAATAAAATAAAATGTTAAACTCGTTGCTCGTGTGAGATTTTATTGCAAGATTTACATAATAAATCTGAATCGCAATGAATTGCATGCGTGCATACATTATATATATTATAAAATCGAAACTCGTGCATTATTAATTTGTTTATTAAACAATTTTAAGAACTATTAAGACGTCTTGAGATATCACCGCTTTTACTTGACGATGAGGACGCGCCGACCACAAACAGACGATCGTCTAGTGATTCGTCTGTTGGGACAACGGATATCCGGAAAGCTGACGAACTCGATGGATATCCAGAAAGAAGTTCATCCAGCGACGTACTCGATCGAGAAGTCACTTTAAAGCAGTTAATTATCGTACGGGAAGATGGCAAAATGATCAAATGGGAAAACGAACTCTTTCACGAATATCTTGTTGAACACTTCAAACGAAAACAGGTACAGGAATTAAGTAGAATTTAAAGATTCTTTCTTTAACACTGTTCCTATCGCGACCAGTCAAATGACCGTTTTTAAAATTGGCATACGTGACATTTAACATAGGTATACGTGAAGCGTCGGTAGGAATAGTGTTAATTATAAAGGCACATTGTGGTATTTATTGTTATGTGAAGGGAAATTACCTTTAAAGGAATTGCTCGATGATTTTTAGATGAATCATGTTTACAATGACGAACCTGATAATTTAGCACTGATAAAAAAGTATTCACGGAAACTGGCGGAGCTGGAGAGACTCAGGGAGGAAATTCAGGCCTCGCAGGAAGAGCAGGAAGCGGAAGTGAAATGTTACCAGACGGAATTAAAATTGAAAACGGCAGAAGCCAATAAGAGTGTTGAGTCACTGATTTCACGTGAACGAGCCATTGGCTTGAAGACATATCGAAATGGAAAATCATTGTCAGTGAAAGACGTTCAAAATTTAATATCAAAGCAAATTTCGAAAATCAAAGAAATGTCCAAATTTCGAATTCGTTATGTACGTTTGTATGCGATTAGTAGCAAAATAGAAGTTGTAATACAGAAAACAATTGAATTAAACGTCATTATTAATTTCAGGCTCGATTACGTGATGATCTCATCTCGAAAGAAACTACCCTGAACACTTTAAAGATGCTAAATCCAAATTTGGGAAAAGAGGACTATCGTCGACTGGAGGATGAGAAGTTTTACTACGAGCGCGAGCTTTCCAAATTGGAAAACGAAATTACAAATTTTGAAGAGAAACGCGAGAAATTGAAACTCAAAATAAAATCGATCGTAAAAGCCGAAAAAAAGGTAAGACTCCAAATTTTGAATGAGAAAAAAATAAGCGATAGTTTGAAAAACGACATAAAACGTGCATATCAAAAGAAGAAGATATCTTTAAGGAAATTACAATTTTTGAAAAAATTCATTGTCAAAATAACTAACGCTTCTGGAATCGTAGCTTATCCTGAAATAACATCAGAATTGGCGATTGCCCGTAAGGAGCATGAAAATTTGATAAAAAAAATTGCAACTCTCATGAACGATATTAAACAAATAAGGGAGTCTCTGTCCGTCATGCGAGCTAGTTTAAATGTACGCGATAAAAAAGCAGAAAAGAATCAAGATAACAACGAAGATGATAACGACGACGACGATAATAATTACGTACGTCAGAAATCAAATTTGCCGCCAGTGGCAGGCGGTTTTTATCTTCCGCTCCGTATCACGTAGTCATTAAGAACAAAAACAAAATGAAATATTACAGTAAATAAATACACGTGAACACTCGTTTGTTAAAAGAGTTTTCAATAATTAGTTTATTTTGGCGTTATTTGGTGTATATTATTCGTTCATTAGAAATAAGTTGCCCTAAAAAAAATCGCCTTAGCGATCATGCGTGACTCATTCGTTTATTCTGAATTATTCTCCATCACCCCTTTCACTTTGCGTTTCAATCGACTGTGTCGAAATTCCAAAAAAGTCGTTACGAATTTTACAAATATTATCTCCCATCCAAAATCGTAAACACTTCAGCATTATTGACTACCCAGTTACAGGCTATCTCGAGTCGCGCAACTGGCATTAATTATACTTCTCAAGTATAAACGAGTAAAATTAGCATTACCGTTACTATTACTGCGAGATACATGGCGAAAAAAATTGAGTCGTAGCCTGGGGCTCGACGACTCCCTTCAAAAATTTTCTCGAAAAAAAAATATTTTGTGCTGTTTTTATATAATGACATCAACAATCGATGTCACACCCGACAACTTCGTGTACACGCGAACGACGAACAGCTAGATACATATGATAATGGTGATGACGATAATGATGACGATGACGCCGACGATGATGATGATGATGATGATGATGATAATGATGATAATAATGATGATGATGATGATGATGATAATAAGATTACGACAGCAGTAATAATAATCGTAACAATAATAAAGATATTAGGTACTAAAGACACTGGGTTGGTGTTATTCATTATTTACAATTGTTCCTTACTGTTATCGAGTTGAAACGGTGAAATGATATTAAAAAGAAAAGAAAACCGAAAGTCCAGTCAAGTTGGTTAACAAAAATGAAGGCAGAGCATTCTTATGTAAAATTAATTTCTCGCCCTGTTATGAGAATTCATGTAAATAGCAAAAAATGGTGAATATGAAAATAAAAATAATAAAAAATCTTTAACATTCTTTTGTTTGAACGTTTTCTCTGCAAATACTCTGCGAGTGAATATCTTTATACGTGAAAGGCTAGTGATCGCTGCTTGATGGTCTGCTAAATTTGATGAGAAATTAAATATAAGATTATATTACCAATCGATTAGAAATTAATTATTGGATGTGATTACTAGAGATATTAATTACTTTCGTACATCCTATATATATGTATATATATACCTCCAGTCATTTTCCCCATAAACACGCACAGAAAAAAACAAGTTTTTCTTACGCATTTCTCAACAGACCATTTCGCTCATATTTATAATATTGTACGAATTTAAGAACACATTTAAATAGTACCGGTATTCCGGTACGAGCAGACGTACGTTCAGCTCTTGAAAACGTATATATATTTTTTCTTTTTATCTCTCGACCATATGTTCCTTGTCAAGTGTTTACAAGAACAAGCTCAACCAGATTTTTCGCGTTACGATAATGAATTTTGGGTCAGGGCCCAAGAGTTGCTCGGTACGATCCTGTTTCTGTATACAAAGGTTAGATATAAAAATATTTAAAAAATCAGGCGCCTGGAAAGATATACGTGACTGCGTTAACTATCGATATCTAATTGCATCATCCTCTACACTCCCTTCGGAAGATTGCATACGGTACTGCACGAGAAAACTACCCCCTCGTGAACGATTACAATGACAATTCTTCACTATTATAAATTTATAATTATCAAACATTTCTCTGCGCAAATTTCCAAAATATCTTTCGACTGTACTGAGGCATTTAATGTCTATAAAAAATATATATATAAAATTCCATCGTTATTATCCGCCCGCACGCGTGTCGGGGGATACAAAAAGAAACTAGAAAATTTCTCAAAAAGAAACAAGAAATACAAGCTCGATCAACGAGCTCAACCTGAACAACGTCTTCTAGCACAAACGACGATTTTCTTTAAATGATCTCTCATCTTTATTCAGAATTTCGTGCGTTCACGTAATTCTTTCCTTTTTTGGGAACCTTTTTAAATTTTCAACAACTTTCTCAATACTTTCGAACTAAGCAGAAGAGCTGTGAGTTTAAAGGGTGTTGAGGGTCGGGGAAGGGGGGGGGGGGGGGATCTTCAGCTCTCGAAAACTTCACTCTGCCACTTACGCAGACATCATTCGTTCATGCACTCAGTACACCCAGAAATTTTTGACTTAATTCCCTCCCCTCTTCTTTATGTTCATATTTTTCAAAACCTTTTTTTTTACTCTTCGCAGTGAAAAGTTCCTGAAGCGACCATCGTTCTTTACGAATAAAAAAAATACTCGTATGTTTTCTTCAAAAATTCTCTCCGTACCGTCCATATGAATTTTCAATATCTCATTTCTCTTCCTCTCTCCCTCTCTTGCTCTCTCTCTCTCTCTCTCTTATTGCCAGAGTATTACAGCACGCAGCATCTCTTCTTGTTCTTCTTATAATTCGGCTTGAGGGGCGGCCTCTCCGAGAGCTGAAACTTCCTGACGATCCTCACCAGCTCGTGAAAGGCTTGATCAACGTTCATACGCAATTTCGCGCTGCACTCTATGTAAGGTATTTTTAATTGTCTCGCCAGATTCTGCGCTTCCTCTATGGACACCTGGAGTGTGGATGAAAAATAATATATCAGGACAATTCTGGAATTCCATTTATTATCAAGCATTTACGTATCACTTACGGTTCTTTGATGATCAAGATCAGCCTTGTTGCCGACCATCAGCATAGGAAATTCGTCGCGATCCTTAACCCTGAGTATCTGCCTGTGAAACTTGAACATCTCGTCGAAGGAGGAATGATCCGTCACCGAAAACACCAACAGGAATCCTTCCCCGCTGCGCATATATTGCTCGCGCATTGCACTAAATTCCTCCTGGCCGGCTGTATCCAAAACTGCACAACAATTTTTTTTTATTTACATCGCCAATAAAAGCCTAATCGGTCGAAAGAATAATTATCGTCATTGTACTGACTGTCAAGTTTGGCAGGGACGTCATCGATCACACACTGTTTCGTGTATGAATCTTCAATGGTGGGATCGTAGTCCGTGACGAAGTAACTCTACAAAAATGAAAAAAAAAAATATTTTAGTAATACAGACTCCATTACAATACCACATTTTTATTAGATACCAAAAACTCGTGGGTAATACAAAATTTTATTTTTATACGCATCACATACGTATCGCGCTAATACAGTGAAATAAATAAAAAATACATGGTTATTCGAGTTCGAATATTTATACGGCAGTGCCGTACCTATTTTAAATAAAATATCGAACGGTGTCAAACAAAACTCGATAGCCAAGAATTAAAAAAGAGACACGAGAAGAAACGCAAGAGAAAGACAGAGAGGGATGAAAAAATCGCAGATTGAAACTAAAATAAAAAAGAAGTTCAATAAAAAATAATAAAGCGAAGAGAAAAAGGATAGGTTAAGTCCCTCGCGTGATCTATGAGCTACCGTTGGGTATTACAGGAGATCGGATTTATCCGCAATAGGAATTCATCAATGGCGCAGCTGCGAACCTTAAGCCGCGTTCGCAGTACAACGACACGGCAACCTTCTCAGGATCGTCTTCGCTGTGGTAAGACGCGAATCGAAGTCCGGAAATGACGTGTACCCTTTCTCCATTAACTCCCCCCTCCCTCTTTCCTCCTGTGTCCTCAAGCTGTTATTGCGGGTAATGAATTGAAAGGCTCAGTCCATACTGGATAATATTGGAAATCAATAAAAACCTATAATCATCCTGTTCCGTAATATGAGCGACGTTTGTATACATTGCATACACATACACAAGAAAATTGATATTGAAATTCTTGAATGAGTGTTATTTGATTTTAAAAAAATTAAGGGAATGTCAGGGCCCAGGTGGGATTTCGTGACACGATACTGGACCAGTCCTGGCTAGCAAGGATTCTGCCTTCTGCCACGACTCATGATCAATATTGGTATAACGTTGGTACCAGTGCGGGATGTTAACAACGACCCAGCGCTGCATGTCAACGCTGAGCCAATATTGGTATTGGATCCTGCACCGGCGCCACAAACTGTGCCTGGTCCTAACTGGTCCTAAACCTATCCGGTTCTAATCCGGTACTGGTTCTATAACGGCCTACAGCTGAGTGGAATTGAGCCTGATAAGCTTATTCAGGTATAGGGTTTAAATCTAGCTCAGACCACCTCTGGCCCAGACTAGGCTGCCGGCAGGACTTCTGTGCTTGGAGGTTATGGGTTGAAATCCCGATCAGAGTCGTCTGAAGTACAGCTAATAATTGTGACGTTGACAACTTCAGACTCTTCGTCCGTTTGACATTCATACGTATGGCTTTCGGATGGCTAGTGACGTAACGGCAATTGACGTTTCGTTATTCGTCATTTAATGAATCACGACTGTTACTTATCATCGTGTAGTAGTAATTAAATGGTAACAGCAGTGTATGTATACGATGACGCCATAACAGCTGATCTCGACGCAATTACGAATCTCCGCAATTACAGGGCCAATGCTGTACTGCGGTAAATGATAGTGAGTATCCGTCGTGCTGACTGAGTGACTGACTGACACAAACTGGAAACAGCCGTGATATCATCTGTGCTTGGACAGATATAACTCAGCCTCCGTTAAAACCAGGCCTAAGATAATATTAAACAATTTTAGATCGCGTTGGTTGTCTTGCGAAAATAATAATAACAACCGGGGATAATAAAAAGAAAAAAAAAGGGCGGATGCAAAATATCGCGAATCGCGTCGATTACTCTTTAAAGCTTACGAAGAAACGCCGCAGAGGGCGACGGGAAAAAAGAAAGATGGCTGCCTTCGAATTACAGACGCGTATGTCAATGACGATATTATTTTTACGTGTGATTCTTTTATCATCGCATTCCTTCTGCAACTTTTCTCTTAAAGGTAAAATTTCACATACGCGTGACGTGATTATGAAAAAAAAAATTTCTACGATTGCAGCGACCGCAGCGATGACGTTGATTCCCCAAACTAGTAATGGCTTCTTGGCGTGACTAGCCTTTTGAAAATTTGTAATTCCCGCGTTACGTCAACGATATATATATACACATATATCACGGCCGTTCTTGACCTCGTAAAGCATATATATTTAGCCCGAGCCTGACTCACGCAGTGGTCTGGATTAATTAATTAAAAAAAAATCGCTACACGAATTGTCGACTGGACAGAACAAAAATTAGGTGAATGGCTAAGATACGAATTAAAAAATTGGCGCGAATTTCAAATAACGACAATCTTTACGTACGCAGATATAGGGAAGAAAAATGTGAATTCAATTTTTCACAATACGTTCTGTGAACTTTTTCAACCACTAGATGACCACGCGAGTCAACGTAAGCAACGAATTGAAATTATCGAAAATTGTACCGAACGAGCAATTAAGAACGAATTCATGTGTTATTGATGTACCAAACGTGTTACGTCATCGCAAGAGTTCACATACGGTAGCATCGTACTTTGATAATCACGTCGATGGCCATACGTATCCATCTAGAAACTTACGCGAGCAAGCAGGCACGCATTCTTAGCCGAATATAGTACACTCTTCTATGTAGTGGTGTATTACATCGAGTTTCCACTGTAGGTCTGTTTTATCAGCTGTGGTATTACGAGGAACAAACTGCAGGATACGTACCAAAAAACGTTACAGCAGCTGATTCTAGTAGCAGTTACTAAAGATACTTATAAGAATGCTACGAGAGTAATCCACAAATCCTGTAAGGGATCCAAGAGAGCTTAGTATCACTTATATACAGGAACAATAGAAAAATAAATTGGACAAAAAATTATGTAAAATTTTTATTCGCTAACGGGGTACAGGAAAATTAAGTGGATAGTGACAACGATGAAATTTAGAAATGGTAGAAAGAGTTACAGTAAAAAAATATTAACAATCCCACACGGTATAATCGAGGTCTCAGGAGATTCGCTAACGTAACGTATAGTCTCTCTTAATGTAATTATCTTTTTATCTCTCTTTCTCTCTCTCTTTCTCCTCACGTGCAAAAGCGACGAGGTTAATGCGTGGGTAGTCCTGGCTATATTGAGGAATGCCACGAAGGTGGCGAGCGAATAGGACGCCATTGCTTACATTAGTATCCTCTTGCCCAATATACGGCATTAGAGCTGAGGCCGTTTTGTATCTTTTTATAAGCTGACAAATCCCGTAAATAGTCAATATCGAAGAGATACGCCGCACTAAAGAAAGATAAACGTATAACGAGTTTTCGTAATTCAAATTTTCCCGCCCTCCGTATACTTTCGAAAGCTTACATTTAAATGGAGGGTAAAAGCCATTTACGGAGAAACAAACAAGAAATTTTACATCGACATCAAACATCAGGAAGCGTCCACTCGAGATGCCTGGTTCCTCTCAAGAATAAAGATAATATTGGAAAAAAAAATCTAATCGAAAAGGAAACGTCAAACTAACCAAGTCGTAAGAAATAGGATAAAGATGATAGTTTTATGAACGAAAGTGACAGATAGTGATTTTTTAAAAATAAATACAAAATTCCACGATACAAAAAAACAGTCATAATTAACCGGGGTAGAAAGATCGACGTATTTCCAAAAAATAAATACAATAGTAAATTTTCAATATCCACTGCAAATTCCGCATAAACAAGCTACCTGCATAATATATAATAAAAGCTCGCGCAATATATTCATCAGTCATGAAAAATATACGGTCATTGAACTAATAAAGATGAAAAAAAAATATCCGATTCCCATAACAGAAACAATGTCCTTTCCCGCCAATCCGGTTCGTCCCACGCCAAAAAACTTTACCTTCCGATTGGAAAGGGTTAACCGGCACGTGGGAGTTCGCATGGTGCCAATGCCAAATACGTCATTGCTCGATTATTTTTGTACTTGCCCACCCGAGATTCTGCATAAGCTCAAAGAACGTCCAGAGGAAGGAAAAAAAAAAATGTATATGTAAATTTTTAAATTTAATTTAATATGTCATTTAATTAGCAATAATTAATTTAATAATTTAACCTAAGCATATATGCTTACTGATAGAAGATAAAAGTTTTACAAAAATTTTTACACGCAAGGTGAATGCTATAAGTAAAAAATTATCTCATAGGTGGAAAGATACCAAAAACTGTATCGTATGTAATGTATGCCGGTACGCTATAGCTATATATTGTACTTGCACATGTGTATTCCTGCTATATTGCCTACGTAAAGGACTCGCTAAGCGATACGTAAAGAATTCTGGCGCAGCGTGAGATGCGTAGGTTAACACGAAAAATTACGTAACTAATTTTAAGTATGCTTTGAAGTTCGCATATCGAATTAGGAGAGACGGTTTACATAGTGCGTGACGACACATACGTTCCTGAGTATATCGTACGCGTCGATAGTCAAACGCCACATATGTACAGATACGCGTACGATACTGTAAGATAAAACTGATGCACTAACAGAGGAAGCAGAGATAAGTATATATAGATAACTTCATGGAATGTCATCTCATTATACTATTTATGGTTATTATTCTAGGGACCTTCGTGACTAATGATAAATGAGAATTAACGATAGGTGGTTTTACACGTGTCTTTAATCGGATGACCGATAACGCACGATGATTATAAACGTGAAATCGATTGTGGTGTTAGACAAGCGAAAAGCCATCGCGACTAGGAAATGTTTGTAGTTTTATTCGGACGACCGAGTAATTATTAAGTTTTTAATAGTTTTTAATTACTTTTGGTTACAGCCAGTGAATATAACGGAAATGTAAAGGAAATGTATTTTAAAATTCGAGCGCGTAAAGTAATGAGGGAAGAAAAATGTCAAAATGAATCGATTGCAGCAGACGATTCTGTGGCTCATTTATTTTGTTGGATACATTCAAGGGTAATGACAGTCGTCACAATCGCTTATACGATAAGCTGATATTGAGTGATGGGTCGGTCGAGTAACTTAGCAAGTTAGTGGCAAATGACAGTCATTGATTCGTTTAATCGTTACGAATCATCGCGAATTTAAAAAACTTACATACGTAAGCGAGAGCGCCGGACGTTTTTATAAAAGCGTCAAGTTAAAAATAAAAATCTAAGCGCCCCATCGTCGCGAGGGGAAGGATAACAGAAGCCAGAGAAACGAATATTTACAAAGACACAGTAAAAGGAGCACGCACTGTGTCACTCTTATGTCATGATTCAAAAAAGGAAATCCACATACACGTAAATAAGTATCGTGTGTAACGACAGAAAGATGGGTGTCGCGAATCAAAAATATTGTTCTAAATATAACTGGAAAAACTGCGATCTCTCGAAGGCATTTTTAAAATAGTTGACAAAAACGTTTTCTTGTCATTTTCAAACGTCACAAATTCAGATCATTTTGTCCGTCCATCCCATTCGTTAATGCCAATGAAACGTGTATCGACAGAATCACTGTTCAATTTTTGTGTTGCTCTCGAGGAATTAAGAAGATAAATTATATATATACATAAATTATATATAAATTATATAAAAAGAGCACCGTCTAATCACCTGTATAAATTGTATAGTGATAGCAGATTTTCCAACACCGCCGCCACCAACGACGACCAGCTTGT
>JARPRH010000116.1:257239-269210 GCA_031763665.1 Calameuta haemorrhoidalis | reverse complement strand
GCAATGAGTCAAATTCCTTACAACAATTATAAAATGAACTTTCTTACCTGTGGAAAGTCTGTAGATGAGCTTGACATTGACGACTGTTGTGCCTGCGGAACTTTTGTCTGTTGAGATGTAAATGGTGCCTGTGGAGGTTGTGTCTGAGCTTGTAAAGTCTGCGCTGTATTATTACTCTGAAGTGTACTCAATGCTGGTGCCGGAGGATTACTTGGACCAACTGACTGAAGATTTCCCAATGCAGAATTCATATCTGCATTTGCAGTACCAGTTTGCATAGCAGAAACTTGCTGAGCCATTTCTACATAAAATAACAAACTTAAACTTCTTAAAATTACCAAGAACGAACATGCTATTTTTAAACACATGACATTGACATCCACGAAAAAGGTTTCAATTTGACAAAATACATAACCACAAAATTGCAAATAACACAGCTCGCCGAAAAACGGAGGAACGATAATTTTTTAAAATTCTTATCACGAAACGACAAAGGAAACATTCTTCGTATCTGCTTCAGAAAACAATTCTCCACCAGCTACAAACCTCTTTAGAAAGTTCAATCCTTTGCGATTACTTTTTGTTTGAAACTTCAAAACCGCGAGAAACATCAACTACAGTCTTACAAACTTGCATGAAACATTACTAATTTCAGAAACAATCAGAATACCTCAAAATCTCTATAATATCGAATTATACAACTGAACGCTAATAATCCAACATTTTCACTTATCCCAAATATCCACAAAAGTAATACAAAGGATAATAAATTACCTAAATACAGTTACCATCAACGGATCATAAGATCCATGAAAAAAGTACTACAAGCATTAGATGTCGGTACACGTAATCCAAAAGGAGCCTGAAGTAGCACGTAGATTTAATTCGACCCAAACTTCAAGTCGTTCCTGGCAAGAAGCCGATACGTATTATGGGGTTTGTGCCGTTGAACTGGGTAGTTACATGCGCGCCGCCGTGTAAAGTGGGACGTTATACCTTAACGTCTCCGAAAATCGTATTCCAGCGAAAAACTGAATTTGACACACATCCTCTGTCATCAAACGTTCGAATTCATTCTCCTCCAAACTCATTTTCACCCAGCTCCAAGAAATCGTATAACTCACGTGAAAATCAGCTCACAGTTATTCCTCTTTCCGCTGCTGCTCCAGTTATCGCTTCTGCCGACGCTCCTATTTGACATCCTCTTATAAAGGGCAACGGTAAGTCGAATCGTTTAACATTTTACATGCATTAATTTCGATACCTCATAGAAACTGACGATCAGTCAAGGTGCTTGGACTGACTTAGAATGCTCTGCAATGAATAAGTCTTCCGTGTCTCTATTTATATTATATCTTAGAATATTATATATTGTTATATACTTGACAGATGGGCATCGATCGCACGGGCACCTGTCTCGACGAAAATTTTCAATTATTCCTGCATAACTGTCAAGATACTCGCTCGTGAATACTCGTTGCCAGAAAGAAATACATGTACTTGCGGCGAGGAGTGGAATTTTTTTAAATAAATTCTTGTGTTCACGATACACGTGAGATTTTGAGTATGAATTTTTGGTTAGTAATTCGACCAGTGCGAATTTCTTTCGACCAGTGCGAATTTCTTTCTACCACTTGGTAACCAGTTATTGATCTAATTCATATACGTATATAAATGTTTTACTCAGATTTTGAGTTTATAATTTTGCGCCCTGACGACATGATGATTTTACTTTTATCGTTCAGCTCTCGCAATCTATCTCGCGTTTTATTTTAACATTGATTAAGACTTCTGGTGATTGTCCAAAGAGATTCTCATTCTTAGGAAAAACATATCAGTTATGTTTTGGCTCGATGAACCGTTCTTTGAATATTATATGCATACCTACGTCTGTATTTACCTGTAGGTGTATTTTGCGCAATTACGTAATACCGTATTGCATATTGTTTACGAGGCCCCAGTTTTCCCTCAGTTTCATGTTTTAACTGTTTAATGAAATTACGATCTTCGTGTCGCGTAAAATAGTATTTTTATCTCAGTCGACGTTTAGCATCTTCAAATTTCCTTTAATCCACGTGGCTGTACGCTTCCTCAATTATAGATAACAAAAATCTGTCTTACGATAACCAATTCTCCAGACATTCCTCGTACGATTTTCGTAATGATCGTCTAATAAAATGCACTATATAAAGGCTGTAATTCATGAAAAGTGTTATATTTATCAGCAATTAATTCGATTCATTTTATAATGGCATTGTATAGCCATTCCGCGTTTGTTTAATAAGTGATTTATAATTTCGGAAAATTTGATTCATAATTAAGACTGTATCTAATAGGGAGAGAGCGGTTATCATGAGCGTTATAAAATCACGTTTCGATGCCTTGAAGGTTATCAAAAAATTGCTCGAATCTGAAAGATAATTAGAAAATACTTTAAGACGGCGAATCATTAGGAACTTAACAGCAGCGCGATTGCAAGGGTATAATTTTATTGTCACTCAAAAAAAAAAAATCACCGTTATCGCGTTACTTAATGAGAATACAAATTCCTTGTCACGAAGACTTATCGTTATCAGATTATTTACCCACGTTGTGTCTACAAAGGGTTGAAAAGAGGGATGCAAAAGATTTATGATATTCTTGAGCTTGCTTATTGATACGCAATTGATTGTTTTCTATTTGCCATTTAATGACTCCTCATTTGCAGATCCAGATTAACAGCTAGAATCATCAATGGCAGACAAAAGTGGAGCAGCAAAACCGTAAGTTGAACCTATCGTTTGTCATTTTGATTTATTATATTAAGTACAGTATGCAATTGGCTTCATAATGTATTAGATAAGCCGCATGACGTGGAATTTCAGACCCCCCATAGTACATTATTATCTATTTAGTAATGACTGATGATAACAAAAGTGGAATCGTTGAAGTCATTTTGTTTGTTAACGTTCATTTTAATTTTGTAGTAACCGTTACAAAATTTTGTGCATAATTTTGTACTATACCATAATACAAATGTGATACAACAGAATACATATTGTATGCGCAGTCATTAAATTGGCAAGAGTTTCTGTCGATAACTTTGAACAATTATTTATACAGACTCTTGGATGTATATTTATGTATTGTGCAGGTTTCATCTGTGCTTAAAAATTTAACTGATAAAAGTATAGTAATACTTGTACTAAACGAATTGTTGTTGTAAGCACATATGTCGTGTGAGACTCAATTAGTATCATTATACCATGTAACATATGCTTAATAGAAATATACCGTAGTATAGTTGACTGTCTGGTGTGTATACAGTTACGTCATAGGATTTAATAATATCTCGTTCAATAGAATGTATTTACTCTTAATTTGAGGTCTGTGTAATAGCGAAGGAATTAATGAAATTTGTTTTTCCTTTTCAGAATTCCCAAATTGCCACCGAAGCAGCAAGAAGTTAAGTGAGTGACAAGTCATCGAAAAGAATTTTTCTATTCAACACTTGGATGATATACAGTCTACTGACTGATTATCTTTTCGCAGTAGGCTTAACATATGATATTTCTCATCGATCCACAGACTTCGCTGTGTTATTAACATTATAAGTATCAGTTGCGTAGAAGTTGCTACTGGTATACCTAATGAGTATATGATACCTTCTTATCAAATGCTAATACTTTAATGTGAAATCAATACGACTCCATTACCTATGTTATCTTTTGAATTTTTTATTTATCTGATTGATTGTGCAATCCTAATAGCAAAAGTGGTCGCTTGAATATGACTCCTTATTATTGAAAATATAAGTGATGGTAAATTCTATTTCATCAATTCTCACTACTCAACAGCTACTATAGTGATCATTGCTGCGTGGTAAACGGTCTAGTAGCGAATTAGATCCCTGACTATGTCAATGCCACGTGTATATTTAACTCTACAAAAATTTGTCTTATGTTCGTAAGAAATAGCATATATTATCTTATTCTAGTATATATTATAGTCCATTTGATTTTGAAGTGGATTGTACACAGTTTTTTAGATTATTGAAAATAATTAAAAATTTTGCCAAAGGTTTAATTTCATAAGTACATATTGCGACATTGCTATTCCGTTGAATAAAATTTCCACAGTCTATTATTGTTAAATGTCAGCCAGTCTTCTGATCCTACCGGTATATATAAAGATACATTGACTCCAAAGATTCGAAAGAGAATTTCGTATCATAAGCATTTTCTTATCTCTAATAGATTGATGCCTGATTTATCAGTCTGTTTTATTAAAACCAATGAAAATTAATAGAAACATCATCCCACGTTATTAATCTTCATATGAAACCTGTGTGAAAATATCGAACAACATATGAATAGTAAGAAGAATAGTAAGAATTTTTTGGACAACAGATTCATGATTATTGTTTTCAGGCTTGTACCTAAGATCATCAATGGCGGTATTGCTGGCATCATTGGCGTGTCGGTGGTTTTTCCACTGGACTTGGTTAAAACACGGTTACAGAATCAAGTCGTGGGACCCAATGGTGAAAAGATGTACAAGTCAATGTAAGTTCAATAAATGAGCTACGCAGTGTCATATTTAAGATACCTTCACTCAAGATAATCTCCATCAAGAGAATAACAATGTTGCAGGTTTGATTGTTTCAAGAAAACATACAAGGCGGAAGGATATTTTGGAATGTACAAAGGATCCGCTGTAAATATTTTATTAATAACACCGGAGAAGGCTATCAAGCTCACTGCCAATGATATGTTCAGGCACTATCTGTCTACAGGTCCAGGGTATGAGAGATTGTAGTTCTTAAAAAATCCAAACATATGTTTGTTGTTAGAATGATATAAAAAAAAATATTAAATCCTTTAGCCAACCTCTACCACTTCCTCGTGAAATGTTAGCTGGTGGATCTGCAGGTGCGTGCCAAATAGTAATAACCACACCAATGGAATTGCTTAAAATTCAAATGCAAGATGCTGGTCGTATTGCAGCTGCAGCAAAGGCTGGTACGTGTACACACATCAGTGCACTACTGATTTATTTCTCTAGTTAAAAAATGCTATTTCTTTTCACAAATATAATATAAATATTCTAATCTCACAGCTGGTCAGCACATTCCAAAGATATCAGCATGGACTCTCACGACAGATCTTCTTCGTAAACGTGGTATCCTTGGATTGTATCAAGGAACAGGTGCAACTGCCCTTAGGGACGTGACTTTCTCTGTCATTTACTTCCCACTGTTCGCAAGATTGAATGATCTTGGTCCTAAGAGAGAAGACGGATCCTGTAAGCCATTAAAAACCATTATAGTAACCCACATGTCTTTCCTGTCCTTAAGTAATATTATTTCAACCTTTGCAAAACTTTTTTCTTCTTACAGCTGTCTTCTGGTGCTCCTTCTTAGCTGGTTGTGCTGCCGGCTCGACCGCTGCCTTACTAGTTAATCCATTTGACGTAATCAAAACGAGATTACAAGCAATCAACAAAGCACCCGGAGAGCCAACGTATAATGGCGTCCTGGATTGCATAGGGTAAGTAGTAAAATCATTGTTATTCTAGTAATTTTCTGTACAATAATAATACAAAAGGGCTTCTGTACTTTTTAGAAAAACATTTAAGAACGAGGGACCCACGGCGTTCTTTAAAGGCGGCGCTTGTCGTATGATCGTGATAGCGCCATTGTTCGGTATCGCGCAAACCGTTTACTACCTCGGGGTCGCGGAGCGACTCATGGGTCTCAAATAAAAGCGTTATCGACGGTCGTCGTCGTCGTTCTAGAAATTTACTGACGCTTGTGGGCGCGCGCGAGAAGCAGACAATAATACAAGTATTTTTTAGGAGTAAAAGCTAATTCCTATTATTATCGTGAATCTCGGCACGAGTGTGGCCGTGCGACGACTGCTCGGTGGATTTACAGAGAAATAAGTGTATCGACTGGAGACTCGGTTTCCACCAAATATTAAATGACGGCAGTGCGAATTGTGAAAAAAAAAAATAATAGAAAGGAATCTTCCAGATCAAGAAATTAACTTCAACACTCGTTATACACGCAGTGCTTAAGTAGCCACTTGAGGAAGAATGATTGGTTTTTTTTTTATATGTAAACATACTTTGCACCATAGTGTCATTTTGCTAGAATAATTTTTGTGTGGATTTTATTACCACTAACAGATGCTTAATGCTTGTGTTGCCACGAACCCACTCTTTTGAGAAATGGACTGCGAGTCTTGATTTATAACTATTTTTTTTTGTGCCATTAATAAATGATAACGAGTGACGTTAAAGCAAAGCAAGTGTATGCAATGAAATTGAAGAAGTTGTAGATAATTTTAATCAGTGTCCACGGACAGATACCGATTATTGAATTAAACAAGGAAAATGTCTAGAGTGTCAATTAAAGTCGAAGGAATTTTACTAGCCAGTCAATTAACTGAAAGGTTGACAGCATTCGTTGTATAAAGAATTTACTTTATGAAAATGTTCTTTTCTCAGTGATCGATGTACTCAGTAATTCTCTAGCCATCCAACCTGTGCGTTTTGTCTTTGTGACGAGTCCTACTATTTCTACTCTAGAACACTTATTAGACTTCATCCGATTAGCTGGAATGAATTTAATGGAACATCAATGAAAAAGTAATACTTAGACTTGTTCGATGAAAACACTGCCCTTAATTATCCTTTGATATCAGTATAAACAATGATCTGTGCCCAATCTTTGTCTATCCACTGTTTATATAAACCAACAGTTACGTATTTTAATATCAGTACTTTTCATTGCACTGCGAAAGTATCTTGGCTCAAGTTGCTGAAGAAAAAAAAAAACAGGTCCAGTATATATGATTTCCTTAGTACATTCATGTCGAACGACATTATAGATATTCAGACGTATTTCCTCAGTGTCACTCTCTTCCTATTTTCCTTCAGTCTACGTTATTTAGCCATTTTATTTTCTAATTCACTTTGTAAATAGCTACGCGCGCGCATCGCAAGATTAGGCATATATGTACGTATAAGTTTATATGAAATTTTAAGTGAACAGCGAACAATTACGTAAAACAAGAAGCTTCGAAAAACGTAAAAATGTCTCTAGCTCGAAATTTATGTTGCGCAGTCGTCGTTGTTCCTGTTATCATAGACAACCGAAAATGTCAACCAAAAGAATTTATCTGCATTCTATAATTATTCCCTGGGATAATATTAAATTTTTCATTAAAGTCTTGCCTGCTAATACTCATCAATTAGGTTTACAAAATTATATTCTCTTTTTCTTTTTAACAAAAGGATAAATCTCATCGACCGATTATCAAATTCTCTTGTGGATCCATCTGTCTCGAGCTTATTCTCTTATAATATAATACCATGTATATAAAATGTCAGCATAATTCACATAGCCGTGCGAATTTTAATTTTCTTTTATAATCCATTTTAAATAGTGCAGAAACTTGCGTTTAAGCTTATCTTTTACCTTTGCGCTTAGATCCTCTCTCGTGAAATTTTTCTTCTCTTATTAAAGAGAAAAAATTCGTGGAATAACGAAAGAAAGTAAATATTACCATTAAACGCAGAAAAATGCTTCGTTGACTCTGCCGACAACAAACTGATGTTTCGCGGTTGTATTATATATATATTAGGATATATATATATATATATTCTAATGTTACTAATTTATAATAGTCAAAGGTATATATCGTTGCGAGAAGAATATAAATAAATAATGTTCTGTCAATCGTCAATGTAATAAAAGAAAATATATGTCCGGATGTATCAACGATGGTTCATACTGAACTGCTGTATTATTCTGACTTGCTGATAATCAAAACCGAATATAATTTAATCCTGTCAGAAAATTCTGATCAAGACTATATTATCGTTCTTGTCGTTGCAATCTTGTTTTTCTTTTTCTTTCTTCGCGCCACTTCAACTTACTGACTCATCTTACTGCCTTTGACATTCTTTCTACGTATATTTAGGATACTGTTTCAGCTTATTTATACACCAAATTGCATACATATTTACAGTAAACGCTAAACAGTACAGGTATATATATCTTTGTAATCTGAAATTCTAAATTGGAGGGTCTAATTAGGACCTAATTACTTTTTTTTTTTACACAGCGATGACAAAGTATATAACCTTAATTATGAATAATATGCTGTACAGGTCAGGCGACCTCCGCATTAAGTGATAAATGTACGTGTACACACGTCTGTCTACTTGTAAGCCCAAATACCACAATGACAATGAAACTAAAATATTATGCTTGACAAAAGAGAAAAAAAAAAGAAAAGCATAAGTCACGCTCGTGACGACTGTTTCTAATTGTTTGTTCGCTGACAGAGAATCATGTCAGAGATGACGGTGTACGATCGGAGTGAAAATGGAAAAGAGGAGATTAACATTAAACTTTCGATATGACAATATAACCGGGGGCAGTAATACTACAACGTTCTTATATATATTTATGTGCGTGATATATATACACATATACATATATATATATACCGCGTTTCGTCATATCAATAACGAATAACGCCTTGGAATCGCACGGCGATACGCGAAATATATCTATTGTATTTTATCTAACTTTTTCTTTTTAAGTTATTTAATTTATATTTAATTTATCTCGCTTTGTTCTTCAAGAAGAAAGGACGCACGCGCTGTGAATTTTCGCTTGGCCCAATTCTGCTTTTTTTTTTTATTGCACGTTGCTTTTCACTGTCAATGATTCGCACGAGCGGACGAACACAGATGCTGTGAAGATCTAGGGGATCATTGTTCTTGTTTAGGACTTTACTTCTTATTTTATCGATCATTCTGTGAACAGGTATATATTTCACTAATACCGATTTACAATTCATTGACCGATTTACATGGCGGCAACGACTATTAAAATACTGTTCAGTTATACGTGTCTTGATCACGCAGGAACTTTGGCAGTTTTTCTTTTTTAAATGGATCTCGGTAATATAAGAAAAAAAAAAAAGAATGAAAGAAGAAAGACTTTAACGAGTTTTGAATAATTTTAATGGGATAATTGTCTAGTCTAATTATCACGGTCGTCCATGTTAATCCGTTCGAACGGATCAGAAACCGTTAATATTGTGTTTTGGCGTATAATTCTTGACGCGGGTAGCGTGCGTGATTTTTTTTTGTTCATCTGTAGAAGCGGAGACAAAATAAGAAAGAGAAGATACCGTGCTAGGTTCTCAGGTATTGTCGCAATAACGTGGAATTTCTTGCTATACTTTAGTTTCTTGTTTTCAGCTTGACGGTTATCATATACTGTACACTTGAATAATGTAATTGTTATTATCAGTTGCGAGCAAGAAGAAGAAGAAGAAATAGAGAAGGGAATGTTTTTTGTAGACATTGGTGCGATTTCGAACGTTGCTTGTCTTAGTCGGTAAATTTGCGGTTCGGGTTGCGACCGAACAGAGCCGAACGGATCTCCGGCACCAGCTGCTGTGCAATCAATTCTAACCTTGACTCCAGGGTGTTGCAGATCTTAATACGTCCTATATAAAAATCATCGTGAGAATGTTTCATTGGATTGGTTTTTTTTTTGGGGGATTTTAATGTAAAATTCTACTGGCAGTGAGTACTTTGGTATGTTATTTGCTGCGGTATTATATTTGGATTATAAATAAGGAAACTTACCCCTGGCTGCAAGCAGTTCGACACCACCACAGCTGTCAGCAGGCAAGAAATTGTCCTGGTCGACTTTCACAGAAACCTCCTTGCCAGAGATTTCCTTATAGGTTTGCTGAACTGAAGTTATAACTGATTCGGCAATACCCAGATCTACTTGACGAACGCGAATCAGTACGTTGGGTTCCATCAGCTAAAGCATTTAGGTTTTATTGGCATCGCTATTGGTTTTGTTTTTTATAATTTAGCTGATATTGTTCGTGAGAATTACCTGGTAGAGTGCTTGTATAATTAGGGATTTCAGAACCTGAGCATAGCGGGATGGATCACGGGTTACTTCACCCAGCCTCTTTCTGGCCTCATCTAGCACATTGCGGACATGGTCTTCACGAACCTTCAGCACTTTCAAACGTGCCTGGTTGAGCATGTTTGAAGATTGGCTATAAAAGTGGAATTAATATATCCTTAAAAATTCATGGGTAACATATTTTTCTTCTGTTTACTTATTTAGGAAGATTTCTGCAATGACATTACCACTAGAAATTTAGATAAGACACTACTGGGTCTGCGTAAACTAGATCTTCAGCCAGTTACATAATATCTTTGATAATTTAAAATTTTTTTAAAATCAGTTATTTTGTATACATTGCGAATGCATTAAAATTTCTAATGAATGTTTGTATACATTTTAGTAAGATGGTTAAACTTTTCTGTGATTATTTTCATAATTTGCAAATAGGTGGGTGTGGCACAGTAGTGACATGTGACACTAATGCTTCCAGCAAATGTCATAGATAGCAGCAGTGTATTTAAATATTAAAGATGCTATTACTTGAATCACTATAAAACTTTTAATATAATAGTATAAAAGTAGGGTGTGGCTACTAAGAAAAACCATGTGACTTATCCAATCTGAGAACTCTAAGAGCATCGAATCTATATAGCATAAAGTTATCAAAGGAGAAAAAATATTTTCATACATTTTCTTCTGCAGCTCAACCTGCTTCTCTTTCTTTTCATAATATTCCATGATCTTAAGACGTTGTTGCTGAACCAGACGTCCTTTTTCAATGTTAAATTCTTCCTCTGCTTTTGCATCAATTTCCTCCGCCTTTTCATTGGCCTCTTGCTCAATGAAGGCCATCATATGCTTGATCTGTAAAGCAATAACACAAAATGGTCTCTGCAAGTCAGCACGAACAATAGCTCTAACAGTTATTTAATGAAATAAATGGTTGCATAAACATAATTGCAGATAGAATAAAAAACTAATACCAATCGAACGGCAGTTTTTTTGAATGTATACGAAATAACGTAACATATAATTGAATAAGTGATCTGTAAAATGATATACAATTAAGGAGCTTCAAGTCCTGTATAAGACAGTATTACCTGAGGCTAAGAATAGTGATAGCAACTATAGTTTTCTATATAATTTTTGGAGCACATCTTGCCAAGAAGTCATAAAATAAATGACAATGCTATAGATATTTAAGAAACCTAACTAGGCCAAATCTCTTTTCAAGACATATGCACTGTGCAAGAGTGTCGGCTGCTAGAAGGGAAATACAATAATGAAAAACCGTGTCTAAAGACATGCCAAGAAATTGGCAAAGCTTAACGGCACGAACGAAGGACACCCTGAGAAAGCTGTTGAGAAGTTTCGCAGTGTCTCTCGTAAAAAAGAAGGCGGTGCTCTCCGAGTACCAAGAATAGAAATAGTCTGGAGATTCTGGTGCTCTCAAAAACGTCATTTGCTTTCTTTTTTAACGCACCTGCTTCTGCACGTCTGCATCGCTGAGAGCCATGGTGATGTTGTGCTTTCCCTAAGGCAGATGACCACGAAAACTCCTCGCTGGATATACGCGAAACCGTAAAAACTGGAGTACAAACTCGATGAAAGAAGTCAACGCCTATGAAGCACCACCGTTCACCAGACTGACCGAGCGACGATCATATGATTGCTGCGTGCGCAACCAGTACCAAAGTCAAATGTGTATTTTGCAGATGCAAAAGTATTGCTAGATCTTGCGTACAGAAATGCTGTTGCAGAAGGAATTTTCTGTTGGAATTATTGCGATGATTACAGGGATGCTCCGGGGAAGATCGCGTACTAAGACTTATCTTATAATTTCATAAGAATCCATAGTTTTTAGGGCTCGTATGATTTTGTAATCACCCGTTCAGTTGCTGATTTGATCTAAGTTAATGGCACGGAAGGAATCTTCTTTATCGAATGATAGTAACGTAGTTTCTGACCGTGCTGCGTGCATATATACGGCCGTCTAATCGAATGCACAATAGCGAATTTTTGTTTATGAATATC
>JARPRH010000116.1:235664-250637 GCA_031763665.1 Calameuta haemorrhoidalis | reverse complement strand
GCTGTCTTTAAGCTGGAGGAAATTCAGCTATTGTATAAATGAACAAATTTAATAATCTTTAATAAAAACATAAAATTTGAAGAGTAATAAAAAAATGACAAATTATCCTTGATATTTACATCTGACATTTAATCCATCCTTATTTTTGTATTGCTCGATATGTACATCTGGCTCTTTAGAGTATAATGACAATTATGTCGCTTCGACATTATTTGTTCTTTAATTGTTCAGCTTGTTCGGCGAGACTTATCACGCTTTCTGATGCTCTTATCAGCTTTTTCTCGATGTAATCTCTACTGTTTGTTTCAGTTTCGTTTACGAAGTATCTGTAATTTACCATAATTCCGCAGCTATTAGCGGATCCACGTGGTGACGGATCTGCCAGCCAATTAATTCTCCACATAACGGCTCCATTGCGTAAATGAAAATTTGCTAGTGAAATATAGAGAAAATTTAAACTTTGAAATGTTTAATAATTATTTCATAAACTGTTCTTACAAACTTACCCACACTATTCAATGCATAATTCCTTCTTTTCTCAGTATACAGATACCGAGCGCAAGCACGTATCAATGGTTTCTCCAAAATCGTAACTAGTTTTTGATCATTCATCCACAAAGAGTTATCAAAAGTTTTTTTTAAGCTTTGGAACAAATCCTTTGACTCCAAAGTATTTTGAATAACATCGTATTCCTCATCATTGAATATCTCATGGGCATCTACAGTTAGATCCACCATTATTCTTACTTGAAGATACAATTTCACAGAGAACTTACTTTGCTTTATTCTGTCAAGAAGCCACAACCGGAAATTGGGTATTGGTGACAGACTCGACAGCTGATCAATCATTGGAAACTCATTAATGACTGTCTTAGCAACTTCCTTTATCAAATAATTACCCAGCTCTATACCCTAGAATTAATAGTTGTAGTTAAGACAGTATAAAGTCTCTTTGAATGAGGATTTATTATTTGGTATTCCTTTAAAGTATCACCTGTAACCCTTTTTGCGTAGAAGCTATGGAATAGAAAATGGCAGCCTTAATTTTACTTTTATCCTCTTGCAAAAAGGAAGTAGCCTCCATTTTCATGCCTAGAATCCGTTGTTCTGCTTCCTGAATTCCCTTGACAGTTTCTAAAATTAATATATTAAATTCTCTATTACAAGATCAATGCAGAGAACTACTATGAGAAAGACAGTGTTACTTGGTATTTCATCACAAAGAGCTGTATGCAAGACAACCAATGGTTCCCTGGGCATGGATGGATGTGTGAAGACATAACATCTTCTATATGGACCAACACGTCGTTTCAGATCAATCCAATTTCTAATTGGATGAATAGCCTCGTAATCGGAGACCTAAATAATAGTCTAGGATGACTTCTTATTGCACAGTGTAGAAAGAGGAATTACTAAATTTTACTATTTTGTACCTTTTGCAGAATATCACAGGAACTCTGCCAAGTAATACGTTCCAAGTGTAAAAAACTAACTGAGAACCAGAGCAACAATAGTTCCTGCAAGGTCAGGTTCAGCTGTTGTATTATCATAATTTGACTCGCTTCCTTAGTTTCAGATATTAATTCCTGCAAGACTGTTGATCAAGTATTGATCGATTGGTAAAGTTGTTCGCTTATAATTATTAATACCAAAACATCCGTTCGCAAATCGACCAGGAATTTGACGCCATACTCTAGACGACCCATTAATACAAAAAGCCATTGATATACAGGAGTAAGGGCATTCTTTAAGGATCGCTCGTTGATTATCATCTGCTTTTGGTTATCTGGCTGAAATTAATTAACTCATAGATAATTTGTATTTTTGTCATTAAGTGAATTGTTTATTAATTTGCACATACCTCATTACAGAGTAACTTCTTTGCCAACTGGTATATGTTATTGTGATTGACAGCATACCGATGTGCCAACAATCGTATGAAACTTTGTTTTCCATACTTTGATTGGGTACTATACCAACAACAAAGCGACTGGACTTTTGCCTTAAATTTCAATAGCAATAATATTTAATTATCAATTATCGTTAACAATTCTCTTTTTTTTTCAGTTGGTTACCTCTATTATCCAATTGCTAATGTTAGTATCCTTAAGGCCAAAGATTTCTTCTAACTGTTTATCCATGCAGCTGTCTGTATAGAACATTCTGATTCTATCAGCTGCAATTGTTACAATGGAACTAGAGGAAACCTTGTCATGCAATTTAAAAACGCAGTCATTGTATCCAAACGTAGAATACAAAGATATTCTAGCTGGGAATTGTAAAGCAATTGGTTTTGACTTCCATCTGATTATAAACTGTCTACTATACAATATTCTATGTCTGACCATGAGCATGTTACCCCTAACAACGCGATGCGTAAACAAACCAGTTGTCCTAAATACACCACAGCAAGACGTAAAATTGTATAACTCTGCAGTACAACATTAACAATATAGCACAATATTCTTCGTCGTATTTATTCACGGACAATAGTTTTATAGCACAAAAATATTAATTTGTTCGTTTGCATGTGTCAGTGCCGTATACACATTTCTTCTGACGTCTTTTAGGTTAACCGTGACAATCCACATTATGTCAACCATATTCAAGATGGTCATGATAATCGATTAATCAGTTAAGAAATAGTAATTAATCATTATGAAAAAGGTTTTGAATTATCTCAAGAGCAGAAAGCGCTCGGGGGGTGGCGGTGAAGAATCGCGACTTAGTCGAAATAAGTTTAATTTAACTTACGATGCTCCACTGTCTGCTTATGGGAGTTCTGAAAGCATGATTTCTAGTAATGATACTATATCTATATATGATCCTGGATCTGTTAATAAGGGATGGAATAAGTTGCATATAGCCGCTTGGGTTGGGGATGTACAGAAGATGCGTACCAAATTGAGAAAGGTACTTAAAGCTTCTTTTAATATCGTTAGTACTACTGGATCTTAGGAAAAATATTATTTTTAGATTGCAGTGGATACCACTGATGACCTTGGAAGAACACCCCTTCATCTTGCAACTTCTCAAGGACATGCCAGTGCAGTAGCTTTTTTAATTGCTTGCAAAGCTAATACGGCCGTACAAGACATTCAAGGGAGAACAGCTTTGCATAAGGTATAATATAGGAAATTAATATTTTATTGTATCACATATAAATGCGTTAATCACTTGAACTTTGTTGCTGGACAAAATTACTGTTACGATCAGTAGCAATTCTTTTATTTATTGACAGCATAGAATTTGCGATAGTGGATAACCAAATTTATTGCATTTTTATTATAACGCGTATGATTTGCGCTTTCGTATGAGATAGATTAGCGGCGTTGTTATTTTTCTAGATTATTTATTTTTTGAGAAATATTTTTTTTGTGAAAGGCTATGGAATTCGGGCACGTGGACTGCGCACAATTGTTGCTGGATCGTGGCGATGCGGATTTGGTTAACATTGCTGATAGTTTCGGCGATGCGCCGTTGCACGTTGCTGCGAGAAACGGAAGTTACGACATGAGCTTAATGCTACTGCAAAAGGGCGCCAATTTGGAACTTGCAAATACCGTAAGGGAAATATTTGTATTTATGACTTATTGATTTGTTATAGATTTAAGTTCTTTTTTTCTTAGGATGGTCAGTTTCCATTACATGCAGCCTGCGCATCTAATACTAAGGACACTCACGAATTGATCGAATTATTTTTACGTTATGGGGCTCTTATCAATGTCAAAGATAAGAATGACGTTTCCCCATTGATGATTGCTTCTAGACAGGGTATCATTAACATCGTACGATTATTTCTTGAATACGGTGCTAATAAAATGGTCAAGGATAAGAATGGTAATTATTATACATTTTGTAATGCCTGTGCAGACGATTGATAAGTGTTATCATTAATCGTAGGAAAAACTGCCTATTCATACGCAGCCGAAAATCATTTTGATGATATTCAGGAAATTCTAGGAGGATCAGGCAATAACGATGACCTCAATGATCGTACATTACATCCAAGCAGTGGTTTAAAAATTTCTCAGGAATCGATTAACGTTATCACTCCACCAGTTTTCGATATTACCGATTCTGATGAGAATGATGATGACGATAGGATCAATCAACAGGTTAATAATCAACGTTATTGATTTATTTGAATATTATTATTGTTTTGAATTTTTCAGGTTGAAGTTAAAAATGAATCGGCCTATATAAGTGACGAAGAATTCGCTGGTGCTGCAGCGACAATTACTGAATCTAATAGGCCAGATTTCTTATCACCATTGTTAGTACAAGTTAGAAGGAATTCCAGTAAAAGTATCTGCACTGGTGGTGGTGATGGCGCATGCTCTATCGAAGGAAATGGTAGTACCAATAATACAAAAGAAAACTGTGAAACTGATAAACAAGTGAAAATGGATAATGAAAGTAGCGAGAGCGATTGGGCCGACGATTTTAGTCTATCGATTAACGAAGGGCCGTGTAAATTATCATTAAAGAAAAGTCCCTTTTATGTTGGCGATACTAGTACCAAATCTCGAGGATTTATTGAAAAGACAAGCACAGTTGAGGCACTATTGAGTAGTCTAAAAATTAATGAATCGTGTAAGGAGGATCAAAAAGTCACAGCAGAGTATAGTAATGAAAATTCTAATAACGAAACTTACAAAGGCATCTTGAATTTTGAGAATTCATTGGATCCTGTGAAAATTATTGAAGACAATGAATGTAAGTTGGAGGATATGGTGAATCAATTTGATTTTAATGAACCGCGTAAGGAGGATCAAAAAGTCGCAACAGAGTATAGTAATGAAAATTCTAATAACGAAACTTCCAAAAGTATTTTGAATTTGGAGAATTCACCGGATTCTGTGAAAACTATTGAAGACAATGAATGTAAGTTGGAGGATATGGTGAATGAATTTGATTTTAATGAACCGCGAAAGGAGGATCAAAAAGTCGCAACAGAGTATAGTAATGAAAATTCTAATAACGAAACTTCCAAAAGTATCTTGAATTTTGAAAATTCATCGGATCCTGTGAAAACTATTGAAGACAATGAATGTAAGTTGGAGGATATGGTGAATCAATTTGATTTTATTGACGAGAACGAAGACACGTACTCGTGCGATATACTTAAAAAAATTGCACATTCGAAGACTGTTTTTGAAATTGTTAGTGATAACGAGAACCAACCCAATTGCTTGGATGATACTGATAACTCGGCACAGTCTAGTGCGCTCACTAATGTTACAAACAAGTCAGACTTATTTAGTTCTAGCGAGGAATGCAAAAACATGTCTGACCATCCTAAAGAAGAAAATGAAAATTCGAGGAATACAAAAATGTCTAATCTACCATCTGCATCTGCATCTCACTGTGACAATACGAATAATGAGAGTTGGTCCTCCGGCAAAGAGAATTCAGAAATACCATTCATAAATCCTATTGAGAACATTGAAAAACTGTTATCTATTTCTAGGACTCAAGGTCATAAAAATTCTTCTAGTGCTGCTGATGACGGTGGAAATTTATCAAAAGTCAAAGAATTTTCTCGCGTTCTCGACATACGAGATCTCAATGTATCTTATAAAAATGGTGCTAAGGATACTGCAAGTTTTTCTTCACCTATAAATATGCCCTGGTTGGCAGATGAAAATCATCAATCTGATAATGACAATGATTCTGATAACAATAACGAGATTAAAAATAAATCAAAAAGCTCTTCTGTTGATGGATATGCAAAGGAGATTAAATTATTGTGTGAAGTGGAAGAAGCCAGTGCTGCTATGAGTGTTGAAGAAATATGGGTGTCCAATGATTTCCTATTTGATCAAAGTCAGTCATCGTTAAATGACAATGATAATGACATTGAGAAGAAAGCTGATTTTCTCTATTCGATGGCCATTGATTCTCAACCTGATCTTGAAACAAAGTCTGTTGACACCAATGATGAACTTAGTGCATCATTGATGAAATCGACAAATGATAATTCTTCTAGTCATTCAAGTGATTGTTTAGTCTCTAACAAGTTCAAAGGATCCCAGGAGGAAAAATCAAAGAAAAATGGAAATATTGTTAACGGTGGTTCAACTCCTTGTCGAATTCCTGATAAGGTCACTGACAAGATTCCAACATTTTTTACTGATTATGGCAATGGACCACCTTCGGATTCATACAGTTCATTTTCGAGGCACAGCGAGGAGCCAGTTTATGATTTTGAACGGAAAAAAAATCGTAATGCTGATCGTTCATGCTTGTCGGATCCTGGACAGCTGATTAATAAGTTATCAAGGTTTTTTGTTGGTGGCAATAAAAATACATCAAGCTCAAAAACCGAATCATCAAAGGATTCTGAAAAAACTTGGTCTCCTGCCAGTTCAGCAATTCTTCAAGAACCTGAATATGATTTTATTCGTATGTCAAGCAATGATCTTATGAATCATCGTCATAATTATTCGCCTCACTTGGAAACTGATAAAGACTTTACGGAAGTTAAGAAGCTTTTGACCCTTCATGAGATTAAAGGCGCTAACGATTCCTGGGTATCTGAAGATAATGAAGATGAAGATAATGAAGACCAGATTAATGAAGATGATCTTGAGGAAATTGAGAACAACGCACGTCTCTCTTCGGAAATTTTGCAAAAGTTCGACCAAGATGAGGACGAGTTGGAGATGGAAGATGAACAGACTACGATAGGCGATACGATTCTAGATGAACATACCTGTTATCTTCAAGATAATTCAGAAGTAGTAGATAACTGTAAAGAACAAGATGATAGCTCGTGTAATTTTATCGAATCTGAATCTAACGATCAGCTCCTTAATTCCTATGAGGAGACAAAACCACCAGTTATCCAAGAGGACAATAAATCATCTTCCTTATCTAGTAAATGCGATTCTCGCAATCTTCTGGAACATATCTTAGCAACGCAATCGTCATTAAAAAAAGATTCCACGTTCGATCCACCCTTCAGTCAGATAATATCGAATTATCAAAATCATCACTTTGTCTCACCGATTGATATAATCAAAAATGAAGATGCCAAGATAAATAATTTCAAAGATGAAAACAAAGCACCAAGAAGCCTTTTAGAAATGTTGAAAGTAAATGATTCAGTTGATATTAAGAATAAGAAGATATCAGTAGTCAATAATAATTTTGAATGTGAATCACCCAAAAAACGTATTACCGATAAAGCCAAGTTTCAGCAATTAAAAAACATGAAAGCAATTGTCAGCGAAGAATCATCACCAGATGACAGTGTAAAATCAATCAATGACAAGACATCAACAGATCAGAATAAGTCGAGGTCAGGACGTTGTATATTTATCAAAAAAGCATCACTTACAAAAAGACGCAGAAATCCTATCGATCCAACGATGCTACGTGGAAAATCTAATAAAAAAGTTTATAAGAAATCCATATTTTCTACGTCATCCAATATGGAGCCCAATTTAAATTATACGAATTACGTCAACTCTGGCATTGCGTGGCCCAAGGATACTCGAGAAGAAATTTTGTATGAAAAAAGAACTACGAACACCGAAAACGAAGAATCAAAAGAAACGAAATCCGTGGCTTCGCATGAAAGTTTTTCTGAAAGATATCTAAAGGCTTCCAATACGAGTCTGCATCTCACACGAAATCAACCGGAAAAATTCAACATTGCAAGCAGTGGTAGCAGCCTAATAAGTTTGAAAAATATTCACAGCCTCATAGATCTACAGCCAATGGAAATGAACGGTGTAGATGGCATTGAAAGTAAAAGTGACATATGGAGTATGGAAGTCAGATCATCTGACAGAACTATTCCAGAAAGGTTTGTCGAGAGACTAAGACTCCTTGCTGAGTAAGTAATTTAAGATAAAACAATTGACTTTTATTCTTAATCGATAATCATTACAGTGATTATTCCTCTTCTTTCGATTCTGTCATCTGTGAATCTTTGTTTTCAACCAACCGACCTAACGATTTTTTCCTTTCTTCGAGTACACCGCATTTTCCTATGATGACGGTTTTCAATGGTTTTCCACTTTTTGCACCGAGTTCCTCAATCTGAAATGCAAGAGATTCACTCAAAATGTTATGCTGTTGCTTTTTTTTTGGAACGAGGATGAGGATTCACATAATTAGTATTACTTTGAAAAGATTTCTTAGACCCTTTATCACTTTTCCAAACACGACTCTCTTTCCGTTCATTGTACGAAGTTTTCCAAAAGTTAGATTGAATTTCGAATTGTTTGTGTGCTCTCCATTACTCCACATAGACAGCACGCCGGTTCTTGCATGTCTTAGGATGAAGTTTTCATCTTCAAAAGATTCGCCATAAATAGAAGTACCTCCAGTACCATTATATTTCGTGACGTCGCCTCCCTGACACCAGTATCCAGGTAGTATGTGAAAGAATGAAGTGCCTCTGGAAAAAGAAATATCGATAATTCTTACTTGGTTAAATTTTTAAATTTCAAAATACGTCTATATTTATAAAAATATTCTCACTTATAGGAGAGTCCATTGTGACCCCGACAAAAGGCTTCAAAATTTGCGCACGTACGAGGCACAAAATCTGAGTAAAGTTCGAAAACTATTCGTCCGAGTTTTTCTTTGGTATTTTGTAATTCAATGTCAAAAAAGCATCGTGGCCGTGAGGGATTTTTTGCAGAGCTCAATCTTTTATCCACGACGATCGAATCGGTTTCTTTGACAAATCTTGGATCTTTCCATATCAGAGGATATCTGACAAGAAAAATTGAAATTTGAAATTTTTTTACTGACATTTATCCATACGGTAGTGGGTATTCGATACTGTCCTTGTTGGATGAATAATTTTCAAAATTTTTCCTACCTGCAATCTTTTTCTATCTCAGCCTCTACCCGCTCCCAGTCACGTAAAAGTTCTTTCCTCGAATACAATGGTTGACTTTTAGCAATAATTTTTCGAATTCTCCTATTGGCCTTCATTAGCTTCACTTTTTCTGGTTTTTCTTTATCTATTACTGTCTTGTAGAAAATATCACGATACCTGCAATCCACTATGCCCTAAAGATTAATATTGTGTAGTAGATGAACCTGTCACTTTACTTAATAATTAAATTTTGGCATTGGATGATGTCATTGTTCTATAACTTTTGTTCTGTAGATGATATTGATCTTCTTTATCAGCTCGAGATTTTCCTTATCTATTATACGTATCCTATCTGCATCCTCGTCAAGTCGGTGAGATCTTAAATATACTTCCGGTACGAATTTTGGCGGTTTATTGTCAATTTTTGGTTTAGCGTACACAACATTTATACGATGTTCTACGTATACTTCGTGATCCTTGCGCCGTTTATCATCTCCAACCTTTATAGTCAAAGTTTTTAAATGATTGCTTTAATATTTGAAGATTTAAAAAAAAATATTTTTAAAGCTTTTTTTTTTAAATATTTTTAATTTTCAACCTGGCCTGGCAAATAGCGGGATGGTGGTTCCCGTCTTAATATTTTCAAAATCTTTTTCTTCTTCATTTTACTTGTATTCTTTAACATTGAACTCTGCACTTTTAATTTCACAAAATTATTGCGACATCGAATTGGTTATGTTGAAATTTTATACATTTTTTGGAAGCTGTCTAACATCATGAACAGGATGATGCTCCTTTTTTTTGATTTTCTGAAAAATGCTTCTAGTCCGATTGACTGTTACAAAATGTAAAAAAAATATGTAAACAAACATTTCGTATTCTACAACAGTAATGCAAAAATTTATGTGTGATAATATATTCCGTTTTTGGGGTAAGTAACACATAAATTTGATCCTATAGAACGTTTTCAAAGAATTTCAGTATACATTAAGGAAGCTGTCATTTAAAAAAATTACTATATTTTCAAAAATATATTTTTTTTTGCAGTTTGGGTAACAGCATAAATAATGAGCTAACCAATAAGGTCAAGAGCTTGCGAATGGGAAGCGGATTAACAGTGCAGTCTGAAAAATGTAATGACAGATTGAATGTGAAAGATAATACAGTAGCTTCAGATCAGATGACGATGATTTCCGGTCGTCCGGAACCAGTAGCAGAAATTGAGGAAAATTTAACAAATAATCAATTAGACGTAGTAAGTATACAAATATAAATACAACGTCAATCAATAATTAATGCTGTATTAATTTTTCCAGTTCCAATCAGACGTAGTGATGCTACTTCGAAGTGATTACAACATGGTGGAAGAGACCTTAAAGAAGCACAACGTCGTCCTAGAAAGCCTAACATCCAAGTTGAAGGACGAAGGCGCAGTTTCGCGTTATTTTAAGGAAAAGGAACTCAATGCGAGTGAAGAGGAAATTAACGAAATCGAAAAGGATTGCCGTTTTAAGGCGCTACAAGTGGAAGTGACGATACTACGTGAGAAATTAGCAAGGAAAAGGCAAGAGGATAACACGAAGACCTTGGAGGCTGTCGTACGTCTTAACCAAGAAAAATTAGATCTTCAGGCGACTATCAATGGTCTTAATCAGACGTTAGTTGAACATCGAATAGATCTGACAGAGTTACGTAAAGAAAATAACAGATGGCGCAGTGAATGGAACGTTATGAAGAATGATCTTGAGGCTCATATGGCGGAGGTAAATTATTTAACCAGAAGATCCGTGCCTAATGATCCTGCCGTTGTTAGAAAGATTACGAAACTCGAGGAACAGAATAAACATCTTCTTAGTAATTATTATACTCTTGCCAAGGACATGGAGTTGCAGAAAGTTCAGCATCGTAAACATCTTGAAACTATGTTCAGGCAATTATTCGTTTCTGGTGCAGCTAACGACGCGGGAAATTCGAATACGGAATGTAGTACAGTATTAAGAGCTTCTATCGAGTCTAATGACAGTATACAGCGAAGCAAAAGCGATCCTTTGTTTCAAACTAGAACAACTCAGGATACAACGTTAAAAATTCCTATTGAACTTCGTGCTACTAAGTCTGTTCAAGTATCTAGTGCTGCTGAAGAAGATAGTAGTGATAATAAAGGAGATGAGGGTACCATGTCAGAATTTTGTAATAATGATCGGTCTACTTCAGTGACAGACATTAATAACAGTTCTAGGAGTTCTTTTGAACTTCCTGCTGCAAAAAAAGATTATGGGCAAATGATTTGCAAAATGGAACAGAATATAAAAGGGAGACAGGGTGGTGTAATGGCAGCGAGAAAAAATTGTATACAGTTCAATAAGACTGTACGGTTTGGTGTGAGTTGTAAAAATTTGGACATTTTATGTAATGCGAGACAATTTAGCACAAAACGATTTTCCACACGAGTACGACCTGCACAAAGAAATTTCAAGAAGATCAATAAGTCTTGGGCTAAAGCAGAAACCCATAGTTCTTTTAAATTTAAACAACAGTGCAGATTTCATTCCAAAAGAGTGGCAATGGTCTGCGTAGACTCAAAACATGATTCTAAAAAGTTGAATCTTGAGAAGTACGCACAAGAACAAATTCTAAACTGTGAAGAGAGTAATGAAAATTCAAAACAAGTTTCAGTAATAAATATTGTTGACCCTGTCAATACTGAGATTCCAAATAATACAAAAGTATCATCCGAAACACCAGTAGTTACTACGTCACAATGTGAAATTTATGAAAAAATGGACTCTGCCAAAGAATTACCTTCTACACTTAAATTGACATTTGATAAAGATAAAGAAATTATAGATAAATCTAAACAAACTGTTTCATCAGCTGGAGTGAATTTAAACATATGTCCTAAAAACATTCAGGTCTTGAGCGAACAAAGCGACAAAAATTCCAAAAATGCTGTCACAACTGCCATAGAGAATATTGTAAAAGACTTTTTTGTTCCTTTAGGTTCTGACGATAGATCATTAAAATCCAACATGTCAGAAGATGATGGAAATTTTCACTCTATGAAAATGAACAAAGCCAATTCTTCGAAAGTGAAAACAACAAAAGTATCATTGGCTCCAGTTATGGGTAAATTGGATGAGTTAACAACACTCCTACCAAAGGATGACAAAGATTCTAATTTGACTATCAAAACAGAATCGGATATTAAGGTAAACCCCGAAGACAATGATAAGGAAGAAAAACGAATTGAGGACAAGAATCAACAAGATGAAATAAAATCTTTAAAAGAAAACGAGTCATTCGAATCTTTAAGTATGATAAAGAACTGTTCTCAATCAGTAAAAAAATCAGTGGTCGACGTAGCAACAGGAAATGACATTCCTTTTCAATTTTCGAACGCTGCTGTGATCACAGATTCTAAAACCCTTCCCATCACAGTTTCAATATCAGTAGGAAACTTATATCGAGAACTGACCGAAAGCAATTCAATGAAAGATGCGACCTCTACTCTAGAAAAAAAAGAAAAATTACTTCCAGAATCCTTAACTCTCGAAAATAAAACACCCACGACTACGAGTAATGTAATTCAAGAAAAGATTGAAACATTCGATAAATCCGTAGGAACTCCAGAAGTGACAGAATCATCAATGAAGATGAATCAAAATGATAGAACGATAAACGTTGACCAAAGCCCAGAGACTTTATTAACTCCCAAAGCTGAGAAAAAGCCACAATGTCCACCCACAGAAGCAACGAACAAGATACTTAAAAAAACCACGAAACCCTTGATGCTAAAAATTTCAAAAAATACGCAACCCATATATAAATCGACAGAACTTCCAAAAAAATCAACAACGATAAAAGTACAACGCATTTCAAAAAAAAGCTTAAAAATGACACGCAAAGGGCAAACCCTTCCACAGTTTCGTGATATTCCCAAATTACACGAAAGAAATCTAGAAGATCATCATCCGTATCCAAAATCAACGCGAGTCCCAAAATATACAGACAAGAAAAAAAGTCGTACAGTAAGATTCAATCCAAATATTAAATCCCCCAGCAAAGAATCTTTATCCAACCCTGAAGAGATACATAAGTCAAAGAAGGAAGAATTCATTCAAGGTGCCAGACTGTTCACGACCTCCGCCAAGACGCAGATGAGTATCGCAACGGAAATGACGGAAGACGAACAAGAGGAAGTTTCAAAAGACATGAGCAAGGCTTACAAAATATCCTTAGACAAGTGTAATATCTATGGAACGAAATATACTTTCATGGCGATGCGAAATGTCGAATCTGGTGCACCAGTTATCCTAATAGGTGGCAGTCCTGCTGATCGTGCAGGATCAGGCATTAAAACACCGACTGTACCATGTCCTCTTCATGAGGACGCAAAAATAGCTGATTTGCAAAATGATTATCATTTGACTACAAAGACACCCAATGGATACCAGGAATATTTTCAGTATGAAAATACGAATTCCTTTGGGAAAATTTTCCCGGATGCTTCTGCTTCGGACGGAAGTGAGGTGTGTCCTTTTGGATATTTTCGAATTCACTGAAACTGTATAAATACTGAATTATAAATATATAAATATGAAAATATATTGACTGATATCAAAGCATGTATCAATGTATTGTTTTATTGTCTTGTAATTTAACAAATGTTCACGTGTTCAACAGATTGATCGATTGGTGGATCTATTGAGTCTACAGCACGGTTCGTCTTGTCAGGATTTGCCAAAATTTTCTGAGAACGTTCGCAGGATACGGGATATATTAAAGTATCGTAATTGCCGCTCAAAGTATTCCAGGATCGGTCATCAGGATCAACCGATAAAGTCAGAAATAAAACCGTTAACAGAATCGATTGAACGAGTAACAGCAATATTTGATGATCTCGAGACACTGCAACGTACTGACGTTCGGTTTCGTGATGATTCCGAAGAATGCAATGATCCCGATCCAATCATTGATCATGATGAGATTATAGAACCAGTAAGAGCTGAGCTGAACACTTGCGAGAAGGATAAATCCTTTCCTATGAAGAACAAAGTAGTAACAGGTAAATGTTCTTTGTATTGTGCTGTTTTTTATAACTGTGCTCGCATCTATCATTAATTCTTGACAATTACTTTGACAGGTGTTCCAGATCAATCATCAATCAGGCAATGCAGAAGAAATCTTCGTAGATCAATAATCATGGATTTTCCTTATGAAAAAATTCAGATGAACAGAGATGAACATCTTAAGAGATTGGAAATTGCTATGGCCAAAGCGAGGACGTCAGGTTCACCAGGTACCAATCAGTGTTCACCGACTGAACAATCAAGATTGAAAAACGACAAAGTACCTTCATTCCCAAACAGTAAGAGGACTGTTGAATTCAAACGATCTCGATCTTTGGACGCCCAGAATCCTGCAGGAAATGGGTCCAGAGTGTTTAAGACAGTTTGGGATGCTGCAATGTTCAGCAAGGATTGTGCAACGTCTTCACGTTTATCTGGCAGCTGTTCCCAAGGAGCCAAGAACAAAGACTTTCCTCCAAGAAAGACATTATCCTGGAAACAAAATCCCATGGATTGTCCCTCAGAATATTTGACAAGAAAATTATTGAGCAGGCAATTACATAATGCACCAGGACGAAGAAGAGTCTCAACCTCAGTACCCAGACTATCATAAGTTCTCCAAAAAAAAAAAAACAAGGAAAGAAAAATCCCTAAAATTCTTCCAAAACAAATATACGAACCATAGCTCCGTATACAGTCTCCGTAACAGAGATTCTTCTTCTCCAGAAAATAATGATGATTTGTTATCAAAACAGGGAATGGCATCAATAAATAAATACATGTCTACAAAGAACATTAAGAGAAAACACATTTAGTCTTCGTTTAATATTTTTCATCCGGTACGAACGGTGGGAACAAAGAAAGAGAAAAAAAAGGGACAGTAGGTTGAAACGAGAGCCGCAAAGCCATCATTGGCGGAAACCGGTAGACGCCATTTCGTTGCGTCCGGCTCTTTAAGATTTCCAAGCTCGATGTCCCTTTATTTCGTTGGCATCCTTGGCGGGTGCCACGGGAATGATGAAAAATAGGGAGCAAGGTCTTGCTTTCTACTTCATCTTTCAG
>JARPRH010000116.1:204961-229517 GCA_031763665.1 Calameuta haemorrhoidalis | reverse complement strand
TTCTTACCCCTCCGAAGAGCTGACGTCATGGAATCCGTAAGGGGCGCGGTCCGCCATATTGATTCGATCCCTACCCCCAGAGGCGCGTAGAGGGAGCTCCGTTCCATTCACAAACACGTCCCGCCAGCTGCGCACCTCCCTTCGCCTCCTCCTCGAAGTTCCTGCCACTTCTACCCGGTCCCTTCCCACTCACCGTTCTGGATGGGCTTGGCGGGGGAATCCCCGCGCGAAAAGGGGTCGTTCAGGGAAACGTAACGGCGAAAAATATCCACAAAGGGGCTGCTGCCGGCTGACACCACCAACACAAATGTCGTCACTCTACGATCTTTCCCGAATCTCTCAATGGCCGGTATATCCACTTTTACGTGTATATACATACTGTTGTATGTGCTCAACCCTTTTATACCAGCCACCCTTCCATCAAATACCTTACCGCCACCCTCTTCGCCCTTCACTGCTTTGTATCCATCGCCTTCCCATTATTTACATAGAAATGGCAATACACAATTTTCTTTTACTTACCGAAGGATGACACTTGTCCTAGGGATTTTTTTTCTTCGACACCAGCCTAACATCTTGCTTGTCTTAGGCCAAGGTTTCAGCGAAATTATTATTTTACATTTACACACGAAATTTACCTGGGACCACAAGGCTGATGGTATTTATACTCTTTTTTGGTCCAGTACGCAATACGGGCTAAAGTCTTGATCTTGTACATGTTTTCCTTGCAGACTCACGATGCGACGTCCGGACTCTGATGAAACCTAGGAACACCAGTGGATTTTTGGGTCTGACGTAGTAGTCGACCTTGACGGAGTAGGAGCGTTTGAGTCACACTTCCTGCGTGGGCGTATCAATGGACTTGGCCTGTCAATTTCTAGAGTGAGATTTACTACGCGTACAGTGCTTTGGCATAATAAACAAGAAAACCTTCGACTCTCTTTCCGTTACTCTTATCTGCCGTTTGTACGCAGCGACATCCGGATAAGATGAATAGCGACTAAACAGAATGCTTGAGCGATCTTATTTATTTTATCCTTATTTATATAGTAGCATCGTCCTTGTACTCGTTACATCTTGGCTGGCTGTCTTTATTTCTGATTTAATATCTTCAATTTTACTCAAGAGAATCAGACACGGATTTCACTCTTGGCAAAAATAATTTGTCTCGATTCAAAATTAAGGTTGGTAGGTAAAATTTCATTTTACACAATTTCGAGCCAGACCCGTAAAATAAATGAATGAAGCTTCATTACGACGTCACCAGCATCCCCATTGTTCTAGCTTATCTTGAAACCATCCCTTAGCTTGCATCTTCGTCCGAGTATACGCGGACCCTATCATTTTCTGAATGGCCAGCTAAGCCTCTGGCGATTCTTTGACCCGGCTCGAAAATCGAGGATGGAATAAATTTGAATTTCCCGCCGAAGGATTCCCCTGGGAATATGTGGCCTCCTCGTCCTTTCACGATGCGAAGAACCAATAAAGGGTAACCATTGATTTTTCAAGAGGAAAGAAGAAGGAGCAAAATACGAGGAATAATGGAAAAACTAAACAACCCATACAGTGAATTCAGTTCGCAATATAAATTCGTCTATCGTTTACACCCAAAGCAGGGATGACTGTGATACTTTTGTTTCTGATCTCTAAAATCTCCCAGACTCAAAACTCGTTTCAAGGTATTGCTTTCATGCTTTAATTAACACACACTCTAAATTTCCTCGTACTACAAGAATATTTGTTCCCATCGTTAAACTGATTACTTTTACTTGCAGGACTTTACTCGGGCTCAACCCTTTCGATGTTCATCTTTAAACTTCAAATTTCGCAGCCACTTTAAGCCCAAGAGCAAGTCACTTTAAGAGTCCCCCGTATATATTCGTCGGCAAGGGATGACATAACTAATACTGCTTCATGACGACGACCCCGTATTATATATTTACAAAGTATATATATATATATATATCATATATGTACACATATATATTTGGTACCTGGGACAAGCAGATAATTACGTACCATAGTTAAGTATAGCACGGTGGTTCCTATGTACCACACAGCTAGGTTAGGTACGCGTGTACCCAGGGAAGTGGCGATAGGGTTGTTAAGGGTAAAGGGGTCGAAGGTTACAAAAAGCGATTGCCTGTCAGAAGCTAATAAAACCGCGAGGGACCCCGGGAAAATAGGGGATGTTCCTTCGTATGAGAAAACACCGTGTATGCGTTTCGGTATAATCCTCAAAATTTTTATTTTCACCCCCCCCCCCTCCCCCATTCTTTGTCTTTTATCTTTACGATATTATAATTGTCAGGACGTTCTATTTTTTGTCCGACTCCCCGGTCACGCTCAAAGGAATGTGAAGTGTAGTCGGCGATTGAAAATAAAAAAAAAGCCCATAAATCGTGACGTAAAAAAATGGCGGAATTTTTATGTTATCGCAAGATAAGCTTCTCGTGTTATCTTTATCCTTGGTATATCGCCAGGCAAAATAATGGCTGAGCTTTAGATTTTTTTTTAAGGAATGAGCTAGTGATTTTTTTTCAGGGGGGGATATGAAATTTCTACGGGGGGGGGGGGGGGGGCATTGTCTCTTCGTGTCCTCCGTGGGGAGGGGGGAAAGGGGGTGTCTCTCTCTTGAACTACTGCGATGACCGTTTGCATTCTTCCACGCGAACTTCAAGCTGTTGCCTTCCCCCACCCTGCCCTATCTTCTCCTCCCCTACTTCGCACTACTGTGCGTTTCAAGAAATTTCCGGGCGTTTCTTATTAATTCTTTATATAGCGGGTGAGCTCGTTATATTCTCACCCCCGGTGAGTGCTTTGTGTCCTGTCCTTCATCTTAGTCTCGGATCTTTCGTTCTTTCTTGGTTTTTATTATCATACCTGCCGCGGGCTTTCACGGTACACTTAAAAGCCAGTGCCTGAGAGCACGGGGAGTAGAAGGTGGAGTGTACGGGAGCGAGAGAGTGAGAGAGTGAGAGATAGATAGATAGACGGAATGAGAGCAAGAGAGAGAACGAGAGTGGCTATTTATAGCACGGATGAAAATTAATTGATGTGACTCATCTCTAATGACCTCACTAGGACTTTGTTAACGGGTCACTATACTGGCTTGCTATTGATACAATTAATTATTTCATTCTCGATATCTGGTTATTAGTAATGTTTTTTATAACTGCATCAGGCATCTTCGTACGGTGGTTAAAGAATTTTTGTTATCGATCGTGTACGAAGGGCTTTGAAATATTTTGAATTATTTTACACAAGTGCGAAATGAGGCTGCCTATCGCGTATGTAAATTGCGTCGATTAATTTGAATGATGAAAAAATTTGTATGCAGTTTGGAAAAAAAATTTTTGTGATTTTTATTAAAATTTAAGCTTTTGAATTACCTGTCGAATATGTTATATCGGCTTTTGGATTAGGTTTACGTTGTGCATTATTATTATTTGCATACCTCTTTGGCACGTGTTAAACTTTAGCATGTATAATGAATCCGGGAACAGTCGTGAGATATTCGGAGTGTCTTGTTACAATGTACTCCTGGTGTTTGCGAGGTAAAATTTGAGCTATGGAGTCTTCGAGTGTACACTGTGTTATATGTAACGCGAGGGGAAGGAATCGGCCTTTCAAATGTTCGGCTGTATTAAGGTAAGAGGGTTTACAGGGGTGTATCAATGAAAAATAATTTTCTAATCGTAATTGTGTATTTTCAAATTCACGATTTTTCATGGATTCTAGGCAACTCTCGAGGTGTTACGTATATAGATGTATTTTGTGTACGGAAGAAAAAAGTCCGACCCCAGGGTTCCATCGAGCTCTCTACGTCACTGGTTTATGGGTTTTTCCCTACTTCGCTCGACGTCGACGTTTTTGTTACACATTATTTTCGTACGTCCTCCCTTGGCTCAGACTGAAAGACTCAGGGTTAGAGAAATTTTGTGGAGAGACAAGGAAGCAAAAAGTAGCTAATGAATATTTTCCTGGGGAAAAGAAAAAGGATTACACTAATTCTCTTCCTCGTTTGCATACGTGAAGTAGGATCAAGCATTATATGAACTCTGACATAATAATTTGATAATTACATCACGTCCCCCTTTCACGCACACGTTTCAAACACCCTGTGACATGGTGAAACATCTCATGGTTCATTATATCTATATATCTCTTGTACCTTATTACAGGGTCTTACAACTCCCACGTAACCCATTAAGGAAAGCGTAATATCTTTACCGAGTCGATAGCACGACCTGACTATGGCAAGGACTACAATTCCTAATAGAAATTCCCAATAGAATTAATTTACGAGAGTCTCAATTTCGTCCCTCTCGTTATTCATAAATATCGAACCAGTTACACGATGCAAATAAATAGGAGCACCCTGTATTAATAAAGATTAAACAGGCAGGTTAAAAACCCTCGGAATAAATATTGTCCCGCGTAGTGACAGCATGGCATTAGGATATAGTTAATACTTCGACGAGGGATGATGAAAGTCTGCCGATTGTGGAGGGGGGGTGGTGAGGGGAAGGAGATGGGGGGGGGTGACCTTGATAAGTATTCCTCAGGCAGTCAGCAGTGGATTCGGTGGGAGAAGAAAATCAGAAAAATTTTCGAAGACCCCTCAACAACCCCCGTCAGTTTCCTCGGAGATCGATTCGAAGAATGACGTCACTGTGCAATTTACATCCTCTTGAAATTTTGATATCGCATTATAAAAAAAAAAAAAATGTAAAAATAATAACTTACTGTCTTATTGTGTTTTCCAGTTATGTACGGTGGTGGTGGTGGGGGAAATTGGTGAATGGAGTGGGGGAAGAAACGGGCCACTAGCATCACTACCCGGTATAGGGACTTTCTGTCGCTTGGCGGGGAATGGTAATCGTGGTGGGGATACCCGAGGAAGTCAAGGTGGGGATTCGCGGTCGGTACGCGGCCGCTGAACGATGAATGAAGCCGGGCCTTTGGCGTCGCTCCAGCGCCGGGGCGCCCCCGCCGTCGGCCGGGAGCTCTCCTAGTTCTGACGTCATCAAGGCTCAAGGCCGCCTACGATCGTTACTGTGGCTCCTGCTGCTGCTGCTATCGCTACTCCACCTCCTACTTTTCTTATCAGTGGATCCTCTTGTTCCAACCTTCCCTACCCGGATATGACACTGCACTTGCAGAGGTCATGACACCGGGTTTCACGGGTTACGGCAGGAGGATCATTTCTTGAATTTAACGTACGCAATGGCAGGCTGTCTGACTCGTTAATTTTTATATTTAACCTAAATTAAAAAAAAAAATCTTTTCAAAATCCCTCTGCAATTGATCCCTTGTCAATTGAATACGTATTTATTGCGACTAAAATGTTCGAGTCAGCTTCTGCCTGGAATGGAGTCCCTGGTCCATTAGTGATGCTGTGGTCGCTTGATATTTAAGATCTCAAGATTTCTCCGGGGGTTGCTTGTAATGGGGTCGCCGATGGATGATGCGGCAGTATCGGCGTATTCGCCCACGATGCGTTACCAACCCGTAACCTCTGATATACATATATACATACACACATGACACTACACATGTGGACACATTGTGTATCCAAAGTCGTGTGGTATTAAAGGCTTGCGTAGAATGTGGATATCCTTTCCACCCCTTGTCTACTTGTCTACGTGGGTATGTCCTGTGGTAGAGAGAGAGAAAAAGATACAGTGCGTTAGTAAGAGTAAGAGTCGAGTGGCGCTTCCATTGACGGCGTCCAGACGCCGCTCTGTCTCCGTCCGGACGCCTACGCTTCTTGCGCATTTCTCCTCCACGAACTTTCCTTCCTTCCTTACACTCTTTTATCTTTGATCCTTATCACAAGGCTCGGTCGAACCTTGCGTCACCTCTTGCTGGTACATTTTTTTTATCATCCTCTTATTATTTCTATACTTCACCTCCCGTTTCTTCTATTTATCTTTTTTCTCCGGGCAACGCGCGAAAAGGGCTTTATTTTCTAGCGCCTCTTCTCTCTCTCCTTTAGATTTCTCAAGGGACAAGGAATTATTGTCTGAGACTGTTTTATCTTTTTTTTTTTTTCTTTCAATCTCACTTGGTATCTGCCGTGAGATTTTAATCGTCCTCTTCCTTGCTCCAGATACCTTAAGCAATACCTGATATCCTTACTATCGAATTACTATCAAGGTTTATGGCTTCAGGTCAGTTCGATTTTTATCACGGGCACTAAGATATTTATGGCACTGGACAGAGGTACTGTTACGTTAATTTAATTGCTAGCTAATTCCTAGTGGCCGATATCGATTAATTACTGACGCAATTCGTCGAGCGTCCGATGTCGTTTAAAATTGTATCTATAGAAAAAGAAGAAAAAAAAAAAGAAGAATTAATGCAGCGCGCGAATCGTTGATGAATATCGTTCATTAATTTTAACCCGTTGCCCGCCGAGGGCGTTAATATAATTTACGAGATTGGAGTATAGACATTTCGTTTATTAACGATTTTCATCGGTATAAGCTTAACGATTAATTATTATTATTATAACGCACCGAAACGCCGTAGCTTTATAACATTGACGTCACGCGGCCATTGCAACGTTTCGCGTAATCGACTTTACGACAGAATCAATATCCTGCTCGAGCGTAGCTCGATACATAAACGGAGACAGTTCATGGAAATCCGCCTTGCTGTATTCTTTTCCTTACTACTCTCTAATGCCAAAGCAGCCTGCTCACCCGTTATAAGAACGAGCGTCGCGAATATTAAAAGTCAAATGGAAAGTAATTCAGTCGAGACGAATAAGTGAATAATTTTGAATTCGACCATTTTGTCTTTTCGATGATGACGAGAGAATTCAGATTTTTTTGGGAATTTAAAATTTTTCCGATAAATTGCGAATTATATATATAGCTCAGTATAACGTGCTGATCTACTGAACTGTAATATTTAATGCGAGGCTAGTTACGTCACTGACATATTATGATGCTCGAGAATGAATGAATAATCGATGAAATGTGACGACCTTATGTATCTGTGGCATCTGTATTGACGTTGCCCAGTGTCGACGACGCTGTCGTCGTGACGCCTTCGTCGGGGTGCATCCTCGTAGAAGCGTCGTATAGATTGACGGCGGGTCGTTGCCATTCTTTAGTTCTTGTGACTTTCTTACTTGGCTTTAATGTCAACTAACTTTACATATTGCTACGTATGAAGATAATGCACGTGCATTGCGGGAGGTTTGAGGTTAAGTAGAACGATTCTGCGATGCACGTTGCTTTCTAGGATTTTTATACTAAGACAGATCATCTTTTTATTTCAATGTTAGTTTACTCCCGTGACAAGAGCTCGAGTTTCAAACAGCCTAATATGTATTATAATAAATATACAGTTCGACAGTAATATATGTATACCGAGTGAAGTTTGCTCCGTGTAATGAGAATCAAATAGATGCGCCAACTTCAGGCAGGTAACTTGGATCCGAGCGAGTTTGAAGGTTATGTTTAGTGAGGTTACGTAAAGTCTGAGTAGACGGGAACAAGGCTGTGTATTTTATCCAGTGTCTTGATATCTATTTAGAAAATTAATAATTCGATTAGTTTCAATATGGGCTGTTTGTCGTTAGAGCGAAACTGTGTACCCTGCTTAATATTTTTTATACAGGCAAAGAAAAATGGATAAACGGAATACAAGGATCAGGTAGGTTATTTTTTAAAATCTCCCTGCGGCTTTTTAATCTATGATTTTAGGTTTCTTTTCGTTGTATGATTAGGGAATTTATGGAGTCTTGACGTTATACCGGTTTTATTTACCATTAGTGTGCAGCAGCGATACCGCCTGCTCTGTCTTACTGCCACGTTATTCTCTGATTTCAGAAAATTTTTTACACTCGTTTGTGGCTGCGTTCATTCTCTTTATATTCAGTTTAAATTTCACTCCTGCTACCCGAGTCTGCTCGTTTAGAAATTCCATACCTCATACGTCTACTGGGCGTTCTGGGTAGTCACTGTGCTATTCCTATTGCGTTTTACGTCAGGACTCGTAACCAAGCATTTACGTTGGACTGCGTTCTTTAAATTAAGCAGAGTCGAGTTTTTAAACTGCATTGTTTCTGTCCAGTTATCAACTCCTCGGCCATTAAACGTTAAACGGGAAACATATTACTTTGGTTCCTTTACGTCCTTTTTCCATCTGTTTTTCATACTTGCTGTCTGTATATATATTTTTGAGTGATTCCCGATTATCGCTGATACCAAAAACGTAAGGGGGAGCATCAAACGAACAGGACCCAAGTAGTTCGTATACAGACGTTCCAGAGTTCGGACCCGTCGGCAACTTCCGTCGCGTCCCAAAACGAATTCAAGGAATAAAAATCATTGGATTGAACAAGAGGAAAGTGGATATGGACTGCGAGAATGGCTCCACGCAAGTCTGAATATGCGAATTGGCTGAGAACAGCGATTGCGAGCGATCGTTGTCCGTGCTAAAATATAGACTAGGATTTTAAGGTGCGTGACGTATATCCGGGAGAAGTGACGTCATCCATTACGAAATAGAACTTACTTAATATACGTGGGTGAATGACCGAAGAAAGATTGGCTAAGGGTCAATCGGTATTTTTAGTATTTTTGACTCAGGACTAAAATGTCAAACGTAACCAAGATCCTTCGACTCATAATCAGTGACGTCAGGAACTCTTGGGAACTTAGCTCTGTCAGTATTTTGCCTACGTTGAACATTTTTTTGGATTAATCTTTTTTTTCGTGACTGCCGCCCCTATTTCTCTTCCTACCAATGACGTCATACGTTTTTTATAGGAAACTATAAGAGCGATAAATTTTGCTCTTCCTCCACTTTGCTTCGTGTCTATTGTTACGTCACGTTCCGATCATGTTAAGAGGAAACAGATTTTCAATATTTTCACGTGACGTATCGAAACGCAACGATTGATCGACTGGAAACAAATTTTAAAAATTAATAATCCAATTCGAATATATGCACATACGTTAATTACATATCGCATATAACGTGCGCTTATCATTTTTACTAATTCTGGGTATAATATTCAAAATCCTTTGTACGCGTACACTGCCATGTACTACATATGAATTTTTTTCAACCCGTTTTTTCCCAACATAGGATACCTTCGTAATTACTGAATTCACATTTAATCTTTCTTCTTGTACGTACAGTAACGTATTTACTAATGATAATTCTAAATTAAGGTTAATTAATGTTAAAAAGTCAACTTTGTTTCTCGTCACTGTTATATGCAAAAATATTGCATAGATGGCAGGCCTAATATTAAAAAAAAATTTTTTTAATAGATAGACAAATTTCCTTTTTTTTTTCCTAATCACGACAGTCGCTACATATAGATAATGGTTGTGTATAGCTTCAACGTATTCATCTTAACGGAGGGATGCATGTATCACTAGAAATTTCAAAATGGAAAACTGTCGGCAACACCTGCAATCCGTACTACCTCCTACTCACTTTGTACAAGCTTGAAAGTAGCATTGGATTGGGTAAAGTATGTAAACTCTACGAGAGAGAGAGAGAAAGAGAGAGAGAGAGAGAATAGTTGGAACAGTGAAAGTTTTTCCAGAAAGACGTAAGCAAGAATTATTTTCTCTGTTCCTTCCAGGAAGATTCTTGGAAACAGTTTTTCTCTTGATAAGCGTCATCCGGTATTCGCTCTTGAAATTAACACGCAATAATATGTCGATTGAACGTCGTGATATCGCATATTAATTTCCACCTCCTTACTGCTGCATACGAGTTCGGTTCTTTTTTTGAAATTTTTTTTCCGAAAATATACCAAGACGGTGATCATCGTCGTGGAAAAAATGGTGAGAAATTTTTTGTTGGACAAATAAAAAAAAACGTATCCGCTATACACACCCAATTTTTCACGGATAAAAGCACGCGGTACCACAAGGGTGGTTTGTGTATTTTTGTTCTCCTTTCCTTATTTTTCCCACTCCTTTATTTTCCTCGGAGACACAGAAAACGGCTTCGCCAAAGGGAATCGGCGAATTTGTAAATCGTTGTAGTTCGGGCTGGAATCAGTGTAGGAAACGAGGGCACGCTGGGCATCGAGCCAACGAATACTAGTCTGACCGACTATGTGGGTACGTAGCATAGAGAAAAATACCCTTACCGATATCCATGTAACCGCAAGGCAGGATTCTATCGCGTAAACGTGTTAGTGCGATCGCGTCATGCCAGCCATTCATGAATTCGCGGAAGGCCACGAGCGTGGGAGTTTTTGGCAAAGTTTTTCATTCCTTGGTTGGCTGGATTTGCGTACTTTAGTTAACACGCGGCTCTGGCTATTTCATGACCAGGAGTCTATCGCGACCGAAGGTAACTTTGCTTTTGATAAACGATTAAAAAATTATTTCATCTTTCACAAGCAGTCGCACGATCTTTCAAATTGACTGTAGATATGACGGAAACGTGAAATTTATCCAAATTCGATGACCAATCGGCATTGCGAAAAATTATTACAGAATTTTGGGATATTGACACTGGACAAGGGTCTTGGGTACTTCCATAGACTAAAGGTACTTTTTTCTACATAGATGCGCCCTCTGGGGAGCTGTGCCGGTACCAAAGGGTCTTCGACAAACATTACGACGCACAGGTTATGTGTCACTCGGCGACTCCACGTCGAATTTTCGTAGGCCTACCGCAGCGACACCTGGCGGTCATCACTTTAATTAAGACACGAAACAAAAATTTAAAGAAAGCGTACGCGATTATTTATTACTCTCGTTAATTAAATGCTTTACGCAACGACACTTGTTGAATGTCCACATGATTGATCCAGCGGGTTACCGCATAGTTTCCAAGGGTCAGTCTATTGTAAATGGAAGAGAGACAGTGCTGCCAAAATTCACACTGCCGGAATTGCCTTTAATCATACGTGAATACGTCACGATAAATCGAAAGTTATATTTTGTTGTATAATTTAAAATTTTTTTCACAGTCTACTAATTAACATATTTCCTTTGATAACTTTTAGGACTTTTTTTTCACAGAATTTATCATCAGTGTCAACTTGTTGGTCCAGCGGCATCTACATATAAATGGATGCTGCTCTTTGGCTCGCGTCTGGCTTGCGAGAAGACTTTTGGGCCATTTCTGTAGCGAATGGCTGCCCCCACGCAACAGGTGCACCCTGACCACCTTGAAATTCAATAAATACACACACCCCTGGGAAATCATCTTGGTAGCGTCATGTAAGATGGATGTAGGAGATATGGGAGGTACTGGAGGGTCGTTGATGAAGGGACAAAAGCAAGTAGTACCAATATACACACACTGTCCACCTATGTAAGAGAGTCCTGTAGCATGTTAACGTGACTGTAGAGTTTGTATGGTTTAAAAAATTTATTTTTTAAAATTTTTTCTCTCTCCGCTCTGGTTCCATACGTGACATTTTTTTTTCAACGACAATACCAGGTATCGTTGATTACTCCAATTGTGGCAATGCCTTTTTTTAAATTATTATTATGATTCATACACATGTTCCGCTAACGGGGTGTGTATCCACTTGCTGCTGACTTGATGTGTCAGCGTTCGCATACTCATCGTTTCTCGTCATCGTTCTAGTTATTGGACTTATGTCTAATAAAAAAAATTTTCCGACCCTACCTACTGTGTAATCTAGTTAAAAGGATGAGCTGTCAATTGACAGTGGTTTCGAGTCGAGTCACACAGAGGTTTAGGAAGCGCCTACGATAAACAGGGTCTGATTACAGGGAATTGGAGATGATACGTGTGTACGGTGAGATTCTTATTTTTTGATATATACATATATATATATATATAATCTTGTAACTTGTATAGTTTGAGGAACTTGGCAATTTAGGGGCGTTCACAATGGCAAGCTAACATTTTAAGCATCTGGTTCTCAATGTATACGTTGTATATCTCAAATTGTCCCCAAACTATCCTTTAAGTATATATATATGAGTATATACATATGTGTCTAAATATATTAATCGTATAGTTTGAAGACCTTAGAAACTTAAAAACGTCACAATAACGAGCTAAAGTTTTTTTAAAAAAAAAAACTAAACCTTGGGACATCACAGCATTGGAATTCTAACCTATCCTAACCAAACGAAACTTTTAAAAGCCCATCACAGACAGTGGATGTGTAATATTGGAGAAACACAGATTCGGTGTGACAGTCCGCTTTATGGTCCTCAAAGCATACGTTACGTTGAATATAGATTGAGGTCGGACCCGAAACTATACAATCGTTCCCAAAGTATACATTGTATACCTAAATTGTCCCCAAAGAACTCTTTAAGCATAAATATTGATGTATGTGCATATATATATTTGTGAATTGCTTTTCATTAATATTTTTTTTGTTTTTCTAAAGATCTTTCAATTGCACCTGATGTTTACTCCATTTTGATCCGTGGGATGGGCTATGCTTTTGAAAGAATTTAATATAATTAATTCGAGAAAGGATGGCTAGGCACCTGCGAATTTCGGCGAAGGATACGTCCGTCTCTCTCTTACGCGCTCAAACGCCTATAAGACTGTCTCCCTCGCACCCACGGCAGGTATAGGAAGTGGCAAAATATTACAGACTTCTTTATATATGGCATTTTTTCTTACAAATTTTTCCAACTGGTGATTTCGGTATAAACGAGGGGTCTTCGTGTTTTGGGGGTAGATTTTTTTTTTAATGATCAGCCAACAGTAATTGTACCACGTGACACATTTCACGTCGGAGATACGGAGGCATTTTTTTTCCTCGCACGTCTTTAAAAAGACTTCCTCTAGACGTCTTTCTGACTTTGCTAACAGGGTAGTTGCACGATGCAGCCCTCGAGAGGTAGCTCGACTGCTGTCGGAGTGGTGAAAAACGAGGGGATGTCTGGCCTCGGAAAATAAAGTAAGCTGAACTTGTCAGTGCTAACTAAGAAATCTTTCACGTCTGTACCCAGCATCCGAGAATAAATGGCTCTGCGAACAATGTACTTCGAGCTCATCGCTTGCTGATACAGGAGATGAAGTATCACGCAGCTCTACGAATACCCACGATTTCACGACTCCCGGCGCGAAAGTTAAGCAGGCAAACACGTAGTCCTGCCAATGAGAACGAAACCCCCCGTGGCCACTTTAACCTCCAATCACATCCCAGTAGCGTATGCTAATATTTGTCCAAGAGATGGACAATTTACTTAAAAAGGGATGCAAATAAATAACGATCATCAGGCACGGTCCATACGTGACTATACAGACTCCCGTTATAAATATAGTCATGGATCTCGGATACAAATGAATTTAGATGTCACTCGGCTCTCTGAAAAGGTCTGTATCCCTATTGGGTGGGACAGAGACTAAAATGGGTAGCGGAGCAAGAGAGGGCGAGGATAATGGCAAGGGGTCGCGCGTAGTGCAAAGTCTTCGAGAACCGTAGATCTCGTCGTTTCCATCCCCTGCGCGTGATATACCGGGGGGGAGCGAGAGGAGTGTCGCGAAAGAGGGACGAAGGTAGGCCAGGGTGAGTCTGGTGGGGGGCGAGGGGGGAGGGTAGCGCGGCAGCCCAGGAACCAGGGGACGAGTGGTGGGGATGACTGAAAGTCGGGAGATGCGCGAGTTACGGTGAGCGAGCGTGGCTGTCGCGCAGCGTGGGAGTTAGTTCTGGTGAGGGCGCCAGCCGGCTCACCCGCTAACTTAAACCTACTATTGCGTTTCCAACCCTCCGACCTCCCCCCCCCCCGCCCCCCAAAACCTCCACCCGAACGACCAACCTTCACAATTAGGCCTGCCTTCCTCTACCTATCTACCTACAGGGCTAACCATCCGCTTGGCCACCTTCCTTTTCTCTACTTGACCCTCTGTTTTCTTGACCTCCCCCCCCTCCCCCCTTGATATATCTCGACGACCTCTTGTTCCTTCTTATTCATTGACCCTTCTTCGGTTCCAGCGGCTGTGCATCGGGAAAAGGTCGCGACGCGACACGAGGCTGGACGGCTCGTACGAGGGGCAAGGAGCAGAGGTCGCGGAACAGGAAGTGCTCTCACTGAGAAGGGCCAGTGCTGCACCGGTCTGAAGTCGAGCGGTGGATCCGGATTCCGAAGGAGATTGATATGAGAGAAGGGAAAGACGTAGATAAGGGATAAAGGCGCATTGTCAGGATTTTATTGTACGGATTCCAGGGTATGAGCCTCCGTTTCTGAGGTAATCCATGAGTGGTACGATGAAGTCCGAACCGAGAAGAGCGCACGGCTCGGAAGCGGTTACGTTACTGAGGAGGATTGTACAGAAGTGAATAGGAGGTGAAGAAGAAGAAGAAGAGGAAGAGGAAGGAGGAGAAGGAGGGGATCGCATTTGAACAGATATTAATGCAAAGTCATAGAAAATATGTTGAGTGCAGAGAATCGTACTGATGTTGTTTCATGGTCTACCCACTGAACGAGGGTGAGGAAGAGAACGAGGGAGAGAGAGAGAGAGAGAGAGAGAATAGGAAAGGGAGAAAACACCCTGTGTACGTCTTTTTGCAGCTTCGGCCAAACTCGGCAGGAGTCGAGCATCGGGCTCGGATAATTCCGTCTCGGTGACGAGCGCAGGGCTGCGGGTGAGAGAGAGAGAGAGAGCGCGAGAGAGAAGGCGAGTAAGAGGCAGAGTAAGCGAACGAGAGAGGGAGGGAGTCAGTGGCAGCAGTGAGATAAAGCGTAAGAGAGAGATAGGACGTTGGACGGATAGATAAGCTAAGGAAGAAAGAAAAGGGAGATCAGTCGGCTCGTGGACTGCGAGCGAGCAACATCAACCCCTTATATAAATCCTTTCGCGTCGATGTTTTGACCATCTGGGTATCGCTCCGAGTGCTTTCGAGCTATGAGGTCTACGCGAATAATACACGTCGACTAACCTTATCACGTAATATACTCGATCGAGGCTCTGATAACGATCTGACTCTCCACATACGTAATCAATTGAATTCCAATCGACGATCCATCGAAAGAGACACCAGCCGCTGCTCCTCCTATTCTTCTTCTTCTTCTTCTTCTTCTTCTGATTCTTCTCTGTACGTCTTTCGATTCGACGAGGGTGCCCCGTCAAGGAACGTAAGCGCGAGTGACGTGGCAGTGCGAAATAATTTTACGGGACTGATAAGAGGTGATAACGAGTATTCAGTTTAATATAAGGAAAAATCAGGTCGAGTCTCTAACTACAGAGAATTCGCTAATCTATTCGGGCCGAGATATCTATTCGCTGTCTGACGACAGTTAAGGGGCTTCATCTCGATCTTACGTGAGATACGGTGGCTGAAGAAAAAAAAAAAGAAATCCGAAGATAAAGTGAAATCGATCGATCGACGTATCGATTGATCCGCGTCCACATTTTATTGCACGTGTCGCGTATATGCGATGTTAGGATGAATTTATCGGGCATAGCGAAGTCGCTCGTCTATTCTGTCGCTTTGACAAAGTCAGCCTGAAGCTTCGTCTCACCCAGCCCGAGGGTTCCGAGCGCGCGTATTTCTCGCACGAGAGGAAAGAAATATTTTGAACGGACGGCGTTCTCAACGCAGCGACTAAATCTTGCGCGGGCCAGCTAAAGCGGCAGCCTGTTGGCGATGATATCCAGGTCGAGAGGGCCGCTCGGCTAGAAGAGGCTGGAGAGAATTTACGCGAGTGCTCTCTACGTCACGCTGTAGGATAGATACGTCCAGCTGCCGCGTGGAAAGACGTACATACAGGGTGTTCAAGAAATACAAGAGACAGGACACGAGGAATTGGATCTTCGTCCCTCGAGCGACAGGGTGGAGGAAGAACGAATCGAGACCGACCGAATGAGTCACGCACTCCTGGACCGAGCGTGAACGGATCGACATTTATTCTTTCGAGTGGTTCACCCGGTATATCGCAAGTCCAGGTACCGGTTTTTCGTCATTCAGATCGGGGTCCTAGTCGTCCTGGTGAATCAGCCTGGATCGAACATCCGAGTCAGCTCCAGATCAGATCCAGATTATACTAGAGGAGGTCCAGACGTAGAGCGACAGACGCAGCATCCCTTGTCGCAAAATCCATTAAGAACAGCTGGAGAATCCCTGAATCGAATCTGAGGAAGTGGACCGCAGGGATCCCTTCGAAGTGGAAGTGAAAGCGGAAGTGGAAGACGGGAGGGGACTACGGAAGAAGCAAGTACCACAAGCCAAATAGAGAAAGCACCAAAGCACTCAAATTTTATGGATGTCAGGATGCACAGCTAGTTGACAATTTTTTTTCGTTTTTTTTTTCACGACACCCTTTATATGTATATATTTATCTGCATCCCTCTGTTCACTATCCTCTCTTAATATTCCACTGTGCAGACGTTAATTCTCTTTGACGTGATTTTTCGTACTTTACGGTTTTCTTTCGTTTTTTTTTCCTTTTTTTTTTAATATCAAACTCAATTAACGAATTTCATCGTTAATTAACCGATATACGTGCACACCTTGCGCAGAGTGCGTTTTCGTCGTAATTTTACTTTTTGTTTCATTGATCTGTCACCCTAGATCAACACGCCCTTGTTGTCTCTCTCGTTGGTCGTCACGCGTTATAATATTACACGAGAATTTGTTGCCTTTATGCCTAAAATCGAAACGCCAAAAAAAATAGTCATTTGTTATCGGTCGACCGATTAATCGACTAATTCCTGCGAATTAATTGGACCCGTTCGTATTGTTTGCCGATACGAATTTTGTATTTGCTCGTCACATCGCTGGGGGCTCGATTGGAGGTTTTTGGGGGGGAGGGGAATAGGGTCTGATTTTTTACGCACTTTTTGAGGCACCTGTTGATATACTCTTATACATACATATATACATATATATATATTAGATTAGACATATAAATACGTACCAAGGTCCTTATACTCTTACCAAATGCATAATTGCACATAAAACCCACACGTGCATGCTCGTTATTTCGCACACGCATGCACTCGCCAATTTATTCGCGTACGCACTGATTGTCGTCTAGGGATTACGAAGTCACTCCGAAGCACCTGATTGTCGTCGGTGAGAATTTAAAGAGAGATAAATTTAAAAAAAAAAAACTGATCAAGGCTAAAAAATAATTAATAATCGTTGCCGCCCAAAACGTACCTTGTACTCGCAGGAGCTTTGATTGGCCTTAAAATTTGTCGTTGAACCAAAAAATTCCTAATGACGCAACCCGTGCGCGCGTAGACGTGCAGTGTCGCCGAAAATTTATAATCCAAAAAAAAGTTTCGTTAGTCATACAATTTTCTGTGGAAAACACTAAAAAAAAAGACGGCCTAAACTAAAAGTTTTTTAGTATAAAAAAGAAAGTTATAGATTAACCACACAGCGACGAGCTTTTTGACGTTAAAAGATTTTGACAAAAAGTACCATTGTAACCGGAAGTCGAGGTGTTCGGTCATCCTGGATTTGAATCCGTTGCCGATTTCAGTGTTGGTGGCGGTGTCGATAATTTTGATAACACTCCAAATTTGGATTCGGTTCTCGTACGCTCGTAAAAATATTTTTGAAGAAAATTTTCAAATTTTCCCGCGATCTCGTTTTTCACTTGGCTTACCGATGCGCCTGCATAGATCCACCAAGCACCATCGGCAACGAGACTCTATTATTATTATTATTATTCCAAATAATAACAATAATAGCACACGAACACTCGCATGCTGACGCACAACATTCCTATAGCACATAAGCGCACAACGACATAGCGTATAGATATACATATATAGATATAGATAATTATACGCTTCTGTATATACATATATATTTGACGCGAATAAGTGCACGTATATATATGTATATATACACATATATAAAGATTATTTACTATCGACATAGGATGACGTAAGCGCGTTTACACGAAAGGCACTAATTATATATTTTTACGAAAATACAAGCGTCGTCGCGCCAAACGATTTGTGCTTTGTGCGTTTACTCTGTGTGCGATTGAGAGGAGCGTGATAAGGAGTTTTTGTGCATTTGCGACGTATATATATATATATACACTACTCGTACGGATTCCGCCCAATAACAGATGCCTAAGAAAGCAATTGAGAGCCTAGTATTTTTCGTGAAGCAAAACTAAGAGCGTAGCGGTTAATAGTTGAATAACGAAATTAAAATATATACTGTTGGTATTTATATTGTTTATCATATTGGTAGCCTTGTATGGTATAACGTATACGCGTAGTGGTGCACACGTGAAATTTGTGCGTGGGTATTCTAGGGATATATATTTTTTTTTAAACAAAATATTACCAAATTTCACGAACGCATAAGTGTTTAGCGGATATGGTATTTTTTGATGTAGTATAGAGATAGGTGTAAAAAAAAGTTACTAGCCCCCCCCCCCCCTCTCCCTAGGGATATTTGGTAGAACTTGCCTTTTAGTTGTAGGGTTTGGCGGTGGGTGAATTTTCGAAGGCTATATAGCGCATAAGGCGAAACTTAGGGGAGATATTCGGCTCGATTTTATTTGAAATCGCGAACCGGTCGCCGATAGGGATTTTTGGATTGAAATATCTGTGTAAGAGGCGCAAGGATAAATTTTTGAGTTTACGCGCTGTATTTTTGTGCACGTATATTTTTTCTGTGATTGTAATTATTATTATTATCTTTGGTTTATCTACTTGTCGGTTAACGCACCTTGAAAGCACACAGCACATATTGTATGTAACACTGTACAAATTCCCTTGGAACCTTGAGAGCAATATATCCGTAATTCCCTTGTATCCTTGAATCGTCCCAAAATCAAATTTTTGGAGAAAATCCTGATATCTTATTCACGTTTACTGTACGTTTTCTACGGCACGCATCCACCTTCGGCGCACCTTGGCACAAGCACCGCAAGCAAGCGAAAGAACGAAAAAGCGCAAAAAGCTGCACAGCACGAGTCACCGCACAGCATTTAACGTGCATCCACGTAATCGACGTTTTCTGTGCACATTAAAAAAATTGCAGGTACTGCACAAACTCGACTTTTGTTACTTTGCACTGAAATTTCTTGTAGCCGCTCGCGTTCGAGTTTTACGAGCGAGGAGGATAGTAGTGAAAAAGAAGGGATATATATATATAGAACAGAGCACAAAATTGAATATAATAATCAGAAACAAGCAAACTAGAATCGACGGAGTCACGCTATCTTGTAATTACCGGCTGATTTCAGGAGGGACTCACGACGCACAGAATTTTTGGGATTGTGAGAAGGGGAGAGAAAGAGAGAGAAAAAAACGAAGCTAGAGAAGCGAAGTAATCCGCAAAGAGAAATTAGAAGGAGAAAGAGAGAGAGAGAGAGAGGAGACCAAGCAAAGAGGAAAAGTTAACCTGGGAAGTTACAAGTGGTAAGGAGAAGAAGGACTTTACGTAATTCCATGGAAATGTACGAAAGCACTCGAAAGGCCTAACACAGATAAGTAAACTGGGGGAAAAAGGTAAAAGTGAAGAGCACTGTAGAGACTGTATGCGAAAATTCGACCTTTTTCCTTTATACGTCCTTTTTCCGGAAATACCTCGTGTGTCTCGTATCAAAGGACGCAAAGGCCGAAGAATTTCGCAAGAGAAACAAAGAAAGGGACATACAGACATAGGGGGAGAGTGAAAGAAAAAAATTGTTAACCTGATTACGTGCGATCGAACGTATATTATATTTATACACGTGCATATATATATATATATATATATATATATATATAATCCAAGATTCTGCCAGAATCAAGAATTAAAAGAAGAAAGAAAGTCAACAGCCCAATTCCGAATCGACTGCAAGAATAGTCGATGCTGGGGTACCAAGGAAATTGATAACGACAAAAAGTCCCACGACCTAAGCCGACATTCAACTAGTGATTAAAATACGAGACTGAGGTACAGGAGTGTGCATAGAGAGATCAGGATAATCGATGAGACAATTAGCGCGAGAATTGGCCGAGGATTAGTGGCAAAGGTGAAAGAGGCGAAGTAACGTATCGATAAGAAGAAAAAGTGATAAGGAACCGAAAGGCGAAGTGATCTGTCGGTGATATAGCTGATAACAGTCTGAATAGTATCCTCGAGGTCATTAATAATCACAATAGTACCGAGTCAAGAGATAACAGAAGGAAGATGACGAGTCGCGCGATATGGTTCATCAGCTACCTGGGTCTTGGTCTGGCGCTGGTGGTCGGGAATCGGCTGGGCACGGCCACGTCACCTGGACAGGACTCGGAAGCCAGCAAGGCCTTCCTGGGGAAGCACCTGAACGAGGTGGACCTGGACGACGAGGTCGCAGAGTTGCCTATGAGCAGCCTGGACAAGAGTGGCCTCCTGCATCTTCGTGCTCATCAGTACGACGGCTCGCGCCGGGAGTGGCTCTTCTACGAGCACGTGCCACCGCCCCGTTTGTTCCTGGAGGAAGATCCGCTCCTGGAAGAACTTGGTCCACCAGCTCTGACCGTCTTCAGACAGCACAGAGCGCGCAAGCGACCTGGGGGCTTCAGGCACACGAAGAAGGTCGTAGGCCTTCCGCCCCTGGTCTACGCCGATAACGAAGAGGAGACTCCACCGACTGCCGGTAGTGGCGGCACTGCCGGCTACGACCTGGCTGAGGTCTTCGGGCAGCGTCCACCGGCTTCCGACACCATGCCGATTCAGATTCATCCTGAGCCAGTCAACAGGAAGCCTCAGGGTGGTGGCATAGGTCTGAGTCCCCTGGTCTTCGAGACTGACAAACCACCTGGCAAGAGGAATCAAATCAACTCGTCCTCACGACGTCCTGGCGATAATGGCGGCCAGGGCGCTGCCAGTCAACAGCAGTTACCGACGCCGCCGCCTCCTCCTGGTGGCGCTGCCATCGCGTCCCAGTTCATGCTCAGATCAGCACGCGGAAATATGCAGTACGACGTGCCGCAGATCCGTGAGTTTTTACCTTCCGTTATCATTATTATTATAAGCCACAGAATTCAGCCGTGTATCTACATCTTGTTTACATGCCGGTCTTATTTCTTATTTTCTCGACAAAACCCCCTGGCGGCTTCACATGTGAACTACGTTGCATACGTATCGTACATACGTGTGTACACTCGAAAATCGCTTTACGCTCCAAAGAAACTTACCTAAAGGAAACTGGAGCGTGGCGCGTATAGGGAATTCGGATTTGCTCTGGTTAATCTTGGATCGATATTATACTCATGTGTGTACATACGTATGAGTCTAGTATATTCTACTTTGGTATACCATACATTGTATACTGTATGTCGGTACTATATCTTCGTGTAGACTTTGCAACTTCCTGTGGCAGTGTCGCCCCCTTGCCTGGCTCTCGTGATTACGCAAATAGATTCGAGGTATTCTGTCGAAAATGCTTTCTCCAGACATTGCCCAGACTTTGTCGGCTTCTATTTCAATACACATATTACGTGACGTTCTTACGTATGCACATACGTGATATACGTACGTTTCCGTTAACCTTAGATATTCGATGTGCTCGAGTGACGCGTTTCAAGGCGTCTTTACGCTTATACGAAAAAGCGCGGCAATTTTAAATCACCTTAAGCCCACGCATGCTGTTTGCATAGGTAAATTTTAAATGCAATCTAAAGCGACCAAATATTCTATTTGGGTTTTAAATTTATTGCGGTAAAAAAAATTTCAATACAATAATGAAAATTTCGCTACAATAATAAAATTCACACTCTCCCATCACCTTTCGTTCGTATCCTGTGCTCGTATCCGTGATGCATCGCTTACTGAAATCTCGGTAAATTGCCACAGGGCGACTATCAAACAGAGTACGGCACTGCTGACTGGCAGCAGATTTGAACTTTGACATTTCCTTTATACGCTTCACGCTGCGGTCACCCCACGTACACTTGCTGCCAAGTTCTATACGACGTACACGTGTCACGTACGTATATCGATGAAAACGTTCTATCCACATGTGGGAAGCACACATGGAACACACGTAGGTGTTTACGGGCATCGGCAATTCGCCATTTTACGAACACGTTTCACTTCGATAAACGGATTTGTATCATTTTCAACGAGTACTTTTATAAGCGACCGTAGTCGATTCGGGTAGATCTTGAAACTGCATTAGTCCACCGCGATGCCCTTTGACCCTCGGATAAAATCCTCAGCTCGACCTTTCGTTTACTGGCCACCCGGTATTATGTATGTACCAGCAATCCTTACCAGCTCTAGGTGGATACTGGGTAGTAACTTTTTTTTAAGGGTGGTATACCTGTACTTTTTACACGACGGTACACGCCGATGTACTCGCTGTTAATTGGCACGGAAATTGCTCTACCGTAACGTTACTGCTGTGTAGTTTTTTTTTAATTTTTTTTTTCGAAATTTTTTTATCGCCCACCTCGGCTCTCGACACTGGGTAAAAAAAACGAAATTATCCTATCTCGCAGGGTTATCTGCTCTTATGGGTTAACGTTTGCCTATCTGTTGCAATTTTCGCGTATATTCGTTTCGAGTAGTCGCAATTAAATTTTTTTTAATTGGTACACGAACATTTTTACGCTACCTCATTAACATGGTAGGACTGGTCAGATTATGACTTTTGATCTTGTATTCGAATGATTTTTTTATATCGATTACCCTCCAATCCCCATTGATGCTCGACCCTCGTTTTCACGTTTGAATAGTTGCGTATTTTTTCCACCCCCCTATACATTTCAATCTCGTCGAACTCCTTACGAATCTATTCTTGCTGGCAATGTTGTAACTAGGCACGTGAGGGGAGCGAAATGGCTAAAGCCACGTAGAAAGCACTGCGAAAGTATACGGAGCTCAACAAGTGCCCGCTTGCCAGGATTAAACGGCTTTTTAGGCACACTCGACTGGCACACGGACCCGACGCTAATGTCTACGAGTGCGTCGGCCGAGATTCGCGTTGTAAGATTAAAGTGGATTTTAAGAAAAAAAAATTACTAGCGCATTTTTTTTTTAATATACTTTACCTAATGAAAATTTTCTAACTCCGCTGCGTAGAGAAAATTTTTTTTTTTAAGCTAGTCACGAGATTCTATATATTTTTTTTGCCACATTTAATAATATCAGAGTAACTGCTAGGGACTTTTTTTTTTACTACTTCTCTAGCGAAATTACAGCTCTGAAAGCACTTGTACTAATTTACTTGACGTTTCCCAATGTCTAATCACTAATTACAAGGTACCCGCCATTGTCTCCAGGGCACGTTTGATGTTGGACGTACTTGTGTAGAAATGCGAATAATCTGACCTCTCGCGTGGGTGCATCTAATTGATGCAATCCGTCAGTCCATATGTGTCTAGTAGGACCAGGTCGGAGTCCATCTCTGAGGTAGTCCATACGAGATGTATATATGGTATATATAGATCATTCAAGAATTATTGTACCTGAAGTTGGTTCAATCATAGAAATCAATAGTACCCAACTTCAGTTTGTTCAAGAATGCTAAACTGTATTGAATTTGAGTATAAAAAGAAAATCATCGATTCGTTCCCAATATCGTCCATAAGAATCTTTGATTAGAACCTTGGATGGTAACGATCACTGGATGCAATTATGGTCAATGGCCAGTCGTTAATAATTATTAGCGATTTGCGGCCTAATAATGTATTATTATTGACTGCCCAATAACTTGGGCATTTAACGTTATTGCTATCATCGATTGACCCTTCTGGCTATATAGTTACGAATCGAGTACAGCACCTGCATACCTGTGGCATTTCAAATTATGTTCGAGTATTTGGAAGTCGTCATTTTACGTATCGATTGCATTGAGAAAATAGGGAAATACCCGTTCTCGTATACGCAAGCACGTTCGACTGGATCAGGATATCAAGTTATACGAATATACTGTAGCGTAGTACAGTGTAAAGCGGTATAGTGTATATCGGATACTAAACCGTAACGCGTTGAGCCGGTTAACGAGCTTTCTCATACATGCAATTGTTGTGCTATGCTTGTTGCCTGGTATATTCATGGGCTATAGCGTGCTGTATACGGATTACGTAATAACTCTAGGGAATTCCCCTATATGTTTACTTAGACATTCTGTTTAACGCGTATAACGTGTACTCCGTGACCTCCTCGTAACCTTAATAATTACTCGTAAGCCTCTTTAGTGGGCGAGTCTATGCTTCATAGCTGTAACGAGGTACGTCTTATACATTATACGTTTAAAAGAGTAGTGTAGTATACGATGTATATTTAGAAGTTATACTGTTGATAGTGTTTTCTTTCATATAATATTTTATTAAATGCTTTCTTGGTAGTTTTCCGTACCAATGGGCGGGGCTTGCTTGTCTTATGCCTGATTCTTATTGGTTGACGATCGATTGAGGCGTTTCATAAATCTTGTTTTTGAGGTTACTGGCATCGTTGTGTTGAGAAGGTCAGGAATTTCAATTTTGACAATTATATAGATTATATAGATAATTGCCGTATTTTATCTGGGTGAAATTAGGTCAAGGTAGGGGAAGGGCTGTGTGGGCGTGCAGTAGGTGGTTAGGTAATGTGTAGGTAGGTCACCAGATTCGTAAATGCGAAGTGTATGCTGGGTCGAGTTGTAGAGAGGGAGAGAGAGAGAGAGAG
>JARPRH010000116.1:162479-204861 GCA_031763665.1 Calameuta haemorrhoidalis | reverse complement strand
AAAGAGAAAGAGAAAGAGAAAGAGAAAGAGAAAGAGAAAGAGAAAGAGAAAGAGAAAGAGAAAGAGAAAGAGAAAGAGAAAGAAATAGCTATTACTAACGAAGGTTGCAGTTATTTAGGCAGCTTAGCTACCTTCTATATTTCCTGACTTTTATCAGTGATACTGATGTAAAAATACATTTTGGGTTCAATATTATGTCTTACGCTACGTATAACGGTAAATAAAGATTCATTTAGGCCTGGAGATGCAATGAAATAATATATTCAAGTTTCTCTTTTGTAATCCACGGATCATACGTCAAATGAGATTTTTGAATGTGCGTGAAAAAGTGTAAAAAATGTTCTCATCAATTTTAAACACGCCCCCTTTTCGTTATTTCACCACGCCCCTAAGCTGACTCCGCCTTCTATCACCACGCCCATAGCGTAGACCCGCCCACACCCACGGGTGAATAAGGTTTAATACTTTGGTACGCTCGAAAAATTTGCCTCCGTCCGCTTCGCATATATTTTTCCCGCTTTATTATCTTTGCCTCGAATGTGTTTAGTTCTATTACTTTTCTTGACGCGTCACGCGTCAAGAACAAATAAAACGCCCACGCGAGACTATGACGCCCCCTGGCTTCTCTCCCTCCCTCTTATACAAATCGTCGACCCCAAAAATAGCTCCCTGATAAGAACCTCTTCCAAATGGCGCAATCGGGTCTCTCTACCCCCCGTCACACAATACGTATTATAATGTTCACGGTATACCATTATAGAGACAAGTAAATAAGTACATTATCTGCCACACATAGGTGGGACAGGCACATTGAATTGGGTAACGGCCGTTTCCAAATAACTAGCGAGAATATCAGAGAATAGTTTGCCGAGGTTGGGTTGGGGTTATCTACCATATCCCAGCCGCGCATTATAAAAGAGAGTCAGGGAGCCAGTGAGTTGTTGTTGGTGGCAGCGGGTGTAGGTATGGCGTCTCGAGGCAAACGGGCGCCGCTCTTAAGCGTCCGTTGCACCCGCGACTTTACGGCTCTCTGCCAATGTATCCACATACGCTCACCAACCCTCGATCTCGTGTGTGCACCCTTGCAGACACTCGTACGACTATAGACATATTACACGTATCCTACATATGTATATCCCTAGGGCTCTCACAGGGTAGTCACTCCCATGTACATCTCCTATTCTCCAACGCCAATGGTCCTTTTCAGATATTGGCAGCACTTCCAATCGGATGCTGCGTGATGGATCTGCTCCTGTCTGGCACGAATTTCTTTGACTACCCCTACGACTTTGTCTCATTTTTACATATACGCGGTGTCCGAAAAATCTTTACAAAGTCTTCATTGACCACGGACTTCAAATTTTTGAGAACTTTTTTTTCTTTCTCTTTTTTTTTCATAAAGCCTCCGGTCTATCAACGATATCCGTAATGTCCATAACGTGGGTAATTCCTGTCGGTACCGTTTCTTGGATTCTTGGCCTCCTCTTTTATCCCAGTACAATGATAACGTTCGGCGTATTGTCTGGATATTGTGGGTAGCTGGAATATAAGCGGGTCGCAAAGTCGCCAGGTTCGAATAGGGGCATTAACCCCCGATTATATGCAGTGAAAGAGCCCCGCACACGTACAATGAGTCAGTGCAGACGCGGGGACCTTGTATGGGATGCATTTGTACAGGGTGTAAAAAAAATTTCTAATGTCATTCGTGCTTCGTAAAAATCGACTATCGCGACGCTATTGGACAAGGGTTGATCTTATATACGTTTTCTTCCCCTTTTGCCGGTCGCACCGCCGTGCGATCTTTTTCTTTGGCTTTAATATTTTTGCGACTTAACGTTTACGTTATCTTTGCGTCACCGTTCTGAAACATGAAAGGCGGCGGTGAGCCACCCTTATACATACACAAGCTCCAAGTAAAAGGGGTGATTAGAACGCTGCGCCACCCTCGGGTTGACTGTGTAAAAAAAAAGAAAGGGGCAAGTGGCACGATTTACTAAACTCTTGTTTCTCCTTTCCTCCCCTTCCCCTCTCTACTTTCTTTGCTCTCTTTTTCACTTTCCTTATCATTTTTTTTTCTTTTCCTTTTTTTCTATTATTAATTCCCAACCTCTCGCCATCCTTCTCTTTACGATCTTCCTACCCGTGATCCTCCGAGCTACCTTCTGTCGCGACATATTTTATTCCTACAATCCCTTTCATACTGTATACCGGGTGGACGCTACTTTCCATCCAACTTTCCAGTCTTATCCCACTGGACCGTCATTCTCGTCACCGTCAGGGAATTACGGCCAGTTCAATTTACTATTAATTCAAATCTGCCACCCGTTCAATACCAAACGTCAAAGGTCAAGTGTCGTTTTAAATATTAGAAAAATTTCTTTTTTCTTGCCTCTTTTTATACACCACCCCTTATACCACGCACGTACCAAACCCATAAGCCTACCCACGATACACGAGGCACAGCCACTGTCCTTTCCGCGAATTTGTACAGTGACGTGACCCTCTGCTCCGATTGGCTGACTTTACCTATAAAAACACGAAAAATTATATCGGCGGGAAATTCAGGTGAAATTTGAATCTCGTCATGTCAAAAGCATATATGCCAGCATCAAACGCAAATATTATATCGGTAACTATATCGATTATCCGATACATGGACGCGCATGTACAAAACTACCCCCTGGTGGGTTGACAAATCTTTTCATAGCGTTATTACGTAATGCCTGAGAAATTTCAACAATATTAGCCCCCATTAGCATAATTGCTTGCTGATACCATTGTGATGCTTTGTCTCCGTACGATACACCCCGGTATCTCTATTACGCTAATAAGCAATCTTGTCGTGGACCTCGTCGCCGGATGATCGTCACGACCCGATGACTGATAATGATAATTAGAACGAGGCATCAAAGCAGCGCGATAACGCAATAAACATATCACGTTAAGCCCGTATTAAAATCTCGCTTATACCGTGTGAGCTGCGCAGTCGTTATGTAGCTACAGAAACTCTCATGAAGGATCCTCATTAGGACGAGGATCCTCGGTCTGTGCTTGGCTGAGGGTATTTAGAGGGAGGCTGAGGTGTGACGGAAATAAAAGTGAATAAAGTGGGGGTCGAATGACGAGGGTTGGAAAAACGGTGGCGGGACACGTGTAAAAATAAAAGGAAACTTTATCCGGGACGATTTAGTCTTAGCTTCTTTTTTTTTCCCTCTTTAGGGATGCTGCGAATTTATCTCGTTCGAGTATCTTAGCCTCGCGAAATAAAATATGAATCTTTGAATAATGCAGCCTCCTTCGCGTTCTCTCGCTTATAATTTTCTCACCCGTTATTATCGAGCCTCTCTCTGTGCCTGGATCGCTCGATGTCTGTGTGTGTATGTGTGTATATGTCGACGGGATTATTTGTGGATTATTTTGGTCCAGTTTTGGGATGTTAACGAAAAAAATATTACTCCAAAAATATTCACTTCGATCGGCATTCTCTCTGCATTTACGTTTTCGTTGCTTTGATTTTGAAATTTTGAATTTTTTTTTTCATTTTCGACTGGGCTTTTCTTCTCGAAAACGCTTTTTTTCGAATATTTCGTCTATTTGTTCTCGTAGCTGCGGATTATTTATCGAGGGTTTTAAACACGTGGCAAGGAAATCCTGTTGGGCTGTAGGACATTTTGAGCTTTTTGGGCAAAAATTAGGGGGGATTTTTTACCACCCTTCTCGCCCAGTCTTTTCTTTTTCTCAGTGTCGAACATAAGGGATAAGACGACATAGGATAAAATTTGAAAAAAATTATTTTTCCACTAAACATCATATTACATTAAATCGGATTTCTAAGCGTTTCAATATATTCACTCTATGATGTATTATTCACCCCTTTTACGTATCCGAGGGTGACGTAAGACTGAGTCGGGATTGCGTGGGAATGTGAACGGCTGAGAAAGCGACGATAACGGGAGGCGAATCTGGATATTTATTTACGTCGGAATACCAGGAGAAATAGGTAAACTGCCCTTGTGCAAAGGGATCGTATTTATCTTTGCACCCTTTATATTTCTGGCTACGTATATACCCTTCCACATATATATATATATATATATATATTGTGACGTGATTTTTCAATCCACGCTCACAACTCGAATCCAGTTGCCGATTCAGCTGACGTTCACGCTTTCCGGTTCCCTTCTATTCGCCTCTTTGGTCAGAAGCTACGCTCTAGGGTTGATTAGTACAGCTAGGCCGATGCTCTCGGAAAGATTCGTTATCGTCGAGTCGAGGTCGAGGTGCTCGAATCTGTCCTAAAGAAACAGTCTCGACGTACCCAGTTGCCCGTCTCTTCCTATAGGCTCGGTCAAATCTCTCGTTTTGACGGAGTTCAGGTTGTCCCATCACGACTCCCGGGTCGTGCCGGCTCTTCGGTTCCCGGTGAAAGAAGAATTGGCTGCCGCCCTGACATGCGGATGAATGGACCAAGGGTGGACGGCCGAAGATGACGTGAGTTAGTTCTCGGATTTTCGTTATCGGTTTCTAGTTAAGAAAATACTTTACAATATATATATATATATATATATATATATTTATGTATACGTATATATAAGCCAATTTGGTCCAACATCTTCCGGCTGCTGAACCACTCTGCATCCCTTACCATTTTCTTCGTACGATCTATTCGTCCCCAATTCTACTGCTTCTCCAATCAGTATCAAAACAATTCAGCCATTCCTTAATCAGGATCATTGATTCCCTTCGTATATTCCTTTGGCATTGCTCGCCGTTTGCTGTGGACGTTAAAGGCGGCACCAGTCGGCCTAGCATAAAAGGAGACAAAAGGACGTCGGCAGTTGAAGGGAGGAAGTGGAGGGGTTGATCAGTTCAGGAGGGTGGCTTTATACGTTCGATTTCAACCTATACGTAGAGATTTTTGAGCATCCGTTTGCTGGCTCTGTGTGTAACGAGCTGATTGCCAAGGAGGAGGGTACACTTATTTTTAGAACAGGATATCATCCCCGAATGTCACGTGGTTTGAAATTCTAGTGAAAAAAAAAATAAGGGGATCCTCTTTGTACGTTTGATTGTTTATTTGATTTTCTGAAGTTATTCCAGCGTTTGATGCTGCTTAGATACGAGCCTTATTTCTTTTGCTGTCTTTCCTTCTGTCAATCTCTCTTGGATCAATTTAATAGACATTTCATTTTTTTTTGTCAATCAAAGCTTCTCGAGAAGATTTTTCTCAATTTTATCAAAGTTCATCGCAATAATGACGTTTTACCTGTCGCTTTTCTTACCTATATCTTCATTTTTCAAGGTTTTTGACGTTGACTGTACTGTAGGCGAAACATGTTCGAATACAAAATTTAGATAATTTGATTGTCTCGGTTTATCGAAAATGGAAAATTACACTTGCACATATAGCGTACAGTCTGTACCAAATTATTCAGTAAAAACACACAACCTGAAATTAGCGTCCATTTAATTATTATTTTCAAATCATATTTCAGGTATTCCGTTTCGATCGAATCACCGGGTACATATTGTTGCCATCTGTCAAGTGTCTTTTATAGATTAGAAAGTTAGGTCAGGTCAGGTTACGTCGAATGTCAAAGGAAACGAGTCCCAGTGCATTCACGTAGCCTACGAAATCGAAGGAACGCGTGAAACTTGTAGCTGACTTTTTTATATCTATATTCATGCTGCTTCAAAAATATATTCTCAGTTCCTGGCAGCTCTTCTCGTTTTTTTTTTCGACCCAGCGTTCAGGCCTGTGCGCCAAGTCGAACTTCCGTTCTGAATGGCGAGACCGCCATTATGTCTCTTTCGTCGCGAATGGCTACGTCCATAAGTCAATAATATCTATCGGTCCGACGGATGCTGGACGCCATTTTTTTTTCTTTTTTTGCACTTTCCTCATCTCTCACTTTTTCTCTTTCTCATCCACATGCACTTTTTCGCCTACATACGAGCTTTAATGGTTTAAAGTGCATCTGTTTTCGCGAGGTGACGAAAGAGTCGTCTGCTCTTATCTATTCCTTTTCCACTTGCCTATATGGTTGCGCGTGTTAAGCACGTGACCTCTTACCATGTTGGTACGCGGGTCCATAGCCACATGGACAATTTTGCTAATTTTTTTTAACTCTGACGACCTCGTTTACGAGCGTTTTTTTTTTTGTTAAATTTTTTATTCCACGAAGTCGCTTTTTATATATTCATGCAAACGGGACGTGGCTCTCTCTTGCCTTTAACCTTTAGGGAGTTAACGTATTTACGGGCTCGTCTCGCGTTAATCGACTCGTGCGAGTCGTATGTGTCACGCATTATTGATGCAAACCAACACGCACTGCCTAGCTAACGTTTCACGTTGATACGTACATAGTATACACGTACATCTATATTCTTTATAATTTTTTAATTTTAAATTTCATAACAATCTTTTTTTTTCTATGGTTACCTATCACAGAACTCCCACTTTATTCTCTAACGTTAGTTCTCTCGTGTAATTTTTTCCTCCTTTTTTGTGTTCTCTTTTTTCCCGGTTCCGTGGGAACCGTGAAAAAGTTTGACTTCGTTAAAGCGTTTGGCGAACGTGGAAAATCGTCAGTTCGGCTCCTGCTCTCCTCCCCCTGATTACCACGTAACAGGATTGCACGAGAGTTCCGGGTACGAAGATTTTTTTCTTTTTTCAACTCTCCTTGCCTCTAACAGGATTGAGAGAGAGGTCGAATTGATGAGCTGCGAGAAGCGACGATGGAGAATAGCGTTAATAAAAAATGTAGTTAAAAGAACGGAAAATAATTTTGGTCCTTGTTTTTTTATTTATTTTTTTCCTAAAATGTTTTTCCTTTCCTCTAACCTCAAAATATACCATACGCGCGGCCAGTCGAAGAAGTTTTACGTATAAGGACGAAAATTCCCGTGATTTCGGAAACTTGCGTAAATTTGCTTCGGTACCTCGAAAAACCTATCTAGTAAAAAAAATAAAAGCTCAAGTCTCATACGTTATCCCCGACTCTAAAAACTTTTCACGCTACTCGCCAGTCCATTCTCTCTTCTCACCCCCACTCGTTACCCCGGTTCGTTTCGAAGCCGCGAAACTTCGAGCATTAGGTTAGTTTAGGTTGCCATACAGCCAACGTAGGAACCACGTACGTATCCTCCTTAGACTTTACGGCAAAACATGAAAAGCTTGTGAAGACATTTTCTTCATCGTGTTCACAGCCTCCGGACGCGCCCTGGTCGCGTACCAATTTCATGAACGTTCAACACACAGCTACACGAAATTTAACCAGTTCGAACCCACCGTTCAAAACTTGACAGCTGTCAAATTGGTAATTTCGATTAAACCCTGTTTAGTATTATCGAGCAGTCCGTGTAACCCGTCAAAGACCTTCCCACGTTCATTGGCGAATGACCAATCGGATCGACCGATCGATGCAGAGAGTGCTCCCTTTGAATTTTCGAATTTCCTATACCGGCTGCGAGTGCGAGAGAGACGGTCTTATGTGTATTCCCGTGCGTAAGAGTGAGACGGACTTCCTTTCGGACGGAAATCCTTTTTCAAATCCCACTGCCTTCCATAGTCCAGCCTTGTGCTCCACGACGAAATTATACGAAAAATATAAGTTGAGCACACAGGGAAGACTCGTGACACTGTGAACGTTAAATAACGATCTTCCACGAAGAAAGCCGGAGAGACCCGAGTCACGAGTATATTACCACGTACGATAAGGTCTCGTTAAAGGCAGCTGAAAAGGTGCATGGCTAAAAGGTTATACCGTGTTACTACTAAGCGAAATGGTTTTACCCTCTACTAGTTATACGCCCGAGCTCTGCCAGGCTGGCGAAACGACTGCATCGAATGCATAAACTCTGTAAAGCGCATCGAGCGGCATAAGCAAGTGGGCGCAGCTGCAGGTGATACAGTTTGACGCTGGACACGGGATAGAGAACTGGCACGTATCTCATAGATACGTTACTGGTGTCATTCTGCAATTTTATGGGGCCCATTGTTCCGTTATATGCGTGCAAGCACGTTTTACGATTTTTTTTCGAAAAAATTTGCACCTTCGCTTCTCCATTTATGGCGTCCTATCTAACACGACGGAACCATAAAAATTGTTTCTATTGATCCACATAATACCGGGTGAGATTAAATTCTTTCAAAATTTGCACTATATTTTCACGTAACACGTACATTGAACAGGTGTGTAATATTTTGTCTTGATATCCAGAATATTTTCCAAAAAAATAATTCGATGCTTTAGAAATTAACACTATTCCTACCAATGTTAAAATCAGTCATTTGACCGGTCGCGGTAGGATAATAATTAAAATTGAATATAAGTGGAATTTCGAAATGTCTAATTATTTATACAGTATCAACTATCGATTATATATATGGCGTGTACATAGTTACACTACCTGGTAGCGAGTAATCCGGAAAGCTCTGTGTCGAGGTTACGACCCAGTGGAGCTTGTTGATATTCCAGAAATGTCCCCGTGTTCCGGTGATTGCAGTTCTCTCCAGATCCAACCTAAACTCACCCAGTGAATCCTCTTTACGAACACCACCGGCATCGCCACTAACAGCAGATACGATCAGCGCGCCATCCCGCAGCTCTCGACCCGTGTAAACCACTACCCTCATCACAATCATCGTCACGCTCACGTAACCTAACCACAAATCCATCGTCCACACTTCTCCTCGTATACTCGATCGCAAGTGCACGGATTGGATTCTATTACGTTACGTTGGTGAAAAGCACGACTGTTCCTTTCCAGTGCACGAGTAACGTACGGGACACGCGTGGAAATTTCCACGGCTGATACGGTACGTCGTATACTTTGTCTCCCCGTATATGTATACTTCTGGCTGGTCTGGACCAACTAACCGGAGGATCGACCAACGCGTCTAGAAATTTTCGATTGTTCGCCATTGGCGTGGAACACGTAGAGTATTAGTGGAGGCCGAAATTTTTGAATCTAATTCGAATGACAGCTTCGGGAGGCTTGTGAGGATGGTGAGGTTCGGGTTCGATCCCGGGTAACGGCAAGTTTTTTTTTTTTTTTTTGAAACAGACTCTAGAGACACGTGGGAGGTTTAGGATGAATGTTTACATTTTTTTGACAGCTCTGTATTATTAGGAGCACGATGTGTCAGAAAACTTGTTCTGGTCGGTAGGTAAAACGTGGACGTACACGTGTCAATAATTCTTCTGTTGCTCCTTGACTCCGATATGTACGAGTTTTGTCGTTTGTCCGGTTGGCACGTGTAGGATACATTGTCTCTCTTTGTCTGACTGCATGCAGGCTAGAGGGAATTTGTAATTTTGCAGCTTATGGTAGTCTCTATCTATCTATCTAGATATATCTAGATGTATCTAGATAGCTATCTATCTATCTCTCATTCTCTTTGCTATTTCTCGTTACAGTGTAACGCGCGTCATACGTTGTTACACAAGCCATATCCATTTCAGTATGTTATCAGTAAATTCAGAAATAGCTGATTGGCAGTACCTGCATCGATTCCCACGCTTATATATATACTCGTATCACAGGAGCTGATATATCTGATGCGTCATATCGATCGATCGATTTACGATCGAGATATGCGAATTAAAAAATTTTATTATTAACGTAACGTAGAACTCGTGCAGACTCGACGTTTTCTTATTTATTATTCTTTTCTTACCTCGCGCCTTCGTCACTCTGTCAACTTGAACGCGCGAAAGTTAACGTAATCGCAGCACCCTGTTTTATTTTTACTTGACGTACAATAGGTAACTATTTTGGCTTTCCTCGTGGGCCACGGCAAGTCATAGAAATATATTAATATTTGTCAATAATGTCATTAACCATTATTCATATGTCAATTTCACGTGGGATATGAAACTACTCGACTGTTAGAAATAGTCTATCGGGTTCACGTAAAATGTCAAATGTCAATGTTACACGACGCGTAGAAAATATCAGTGGCATGAATGTAACGGGTCTGGTTGCGTATCGTAATTTCGAAAAATACGAAAAAAAATATTATATTTATTACTCGTGTGTTGTTTGCGTTACTTTGAAAGGGCTTTGGAATTACTTGAGTTGTTAAAAAAAATATTTAACTCTAGGATAGTTTACCGTATATGCATATGCACGTATAAAAACACTTATACATTGACGCAACGGCACGTTCGTGTGTAGGAATTTCAGGATTGGCCGCAAACATTCAATTTGGCTCATTATGACCGTTTGAATTTCGCGCCCAGTTTGAACTGCCGTTGCGGTTTTAGAGCGGGAAGTAGTTCCCACTTGGGCCGCTAGGTGTACCGTTCATTATACTGAAGAGGGTGACCTATTAATAGACGAATTAAGTGAAAATCCTCTTGATCGAGGACAGAAGCGACACCTTGAGGGACGCGAATAGACTAGTTGTTACGTCCTGTGAGTTTGACCTTAACGATAAAGTTTATCAGTTGACCTTGTTCTTCGTTTATCGTGCTTGCTAAATATATAATAATAATTAAAAATATGTACACGGACACCCAAGGATGTGTCAAGAGTTAAGGAGACACTTGGTGGTTGATGGGGGTGCGTACCTGAATTAATTATTAGGGGGGTTGATTAATAGATATTTTTATGTCCTCAAGTCTAATGTGTGACCTCTAAGGGTCTCAGGAGTTTCGTCATGTAAGGTCATAGGTTACGTGCGATGCTTTATGCAAGTGGTAATGGTTGATATAGTCGAACGGACTGTCATGTATATTTTTTAAGGGCCTCTTGTCAAGGTGATATCGCCTTTGACCCTTGACCTCTTCCACAAGGGTTTCGAACCTTCGGCAAACCTTTCTAACCTCTTTCGCATTGGTCGATCGAATCACCGATAGACGCTGCTTCACCTTTGGTCTATTCGGGTTCGATGATTTAAATCTGGCGATAAGAAATATAACGAGAAAGTCAAATCCCTAGGGATTAATTTAATGTCAATGATTATTCAGATCGCGATTAAATGTGGGCGACTTTTCTTTTTATTAAAAAAGAAAAAAAAAATTAATTTCGTTAATCTTTCGAAGAAAATACAATTTTCTCACGGATAATCTCTGATTAAGAGCATTGAGGCGTAATTGAGTAATATTCTAACGAGCAAAAGTAAGTTATTCGACGAGAGATAAAGAAGAAAGAAATTCAAAGGAATTACGACGGTTATTCTGGTTCTGGAGTTTACCGTAAAGGCAGGGAGGGCGCCACGGTCGGGGATCGTCGTATTCACGTGACGTCCGTTGGATAAACCAATGTTCCAAGTTTGGCTAATAAAAAAAGACGCCACTTGCAGCAGGGAAAGCTCCTAGAGTTTGAAGGTATCGTCATTTTGTTCCTTAAATGAAATTTACATAGGAAACGCCGTGGAAAGTTTTCTTTCTCTCGTCTGAGAACGGCTAGAGACGTTTCGCGTTGCTTTAAACTTCGACGTAAATACAACCGAGCTTACCTAACCTCAAAGTGAATGGAGACGTGGATTGAGGAGAATCCGAGAAATGTCAGTGGTGTAACGTTATCAAGGGAAAATGTCGTAAGCATAATGGTACTTGCATATACACTGTGTTTCTACGACGCTATTCATCCGCAGGAATTTCAAGACAGATGGCGCCACTGTTGAAATCCTTACGATTCAAAATACGATTCTCATTGAAACGACTAATGGCTAAGCAATTGATATAGATGGACACGAAAGGAACGGAATAAAGGAGCTGAAAGAAATGAAATAAAGGTACGAAAGAAAGAAATAAAGTAATGCACGACGTATTACAAGCGTCATCAGGAGAAATTGAATTATTAACGTATAATAGCACGATATCTGATTGAATAATTAATACGCGCTCTGGTTCTATAATGGCGGATTTTTTGTCATGTCAGTTACCGATTTTTCAGATATCGCGTATTGTTAAATGCTAACGTTAAAGAATTTGCATGTTTGACATTTCTATACGAAATTATTAGTGAGGGCGATACTTATGGTCGTAGTACAAAACGTACATAGGCGGGCGGGTGCATATGCGACTGTAAACGGTTAATGTAAACTTGTGAATATGACTTGATGAGAATTGGAAAAAAATTTTACTTTTTTTTTTAATTTCATTAATCCACGGGGTTTTTAATATTTATTACGTAATTTTCAGTCTCTTTTACCCGAAAGGATTATCTTTCGTTTAACCCTTCTTATTCATGCTAGGAGATATCATTGTTATCGTTATCATTAAAAAGGACGGTACAGGTTTCGAAAGTACGAATAAACGAACTTCTGACGGAAACAGGATTAAATGAGGGATTTTCCCAGTCTGGACGCTAATTAGAGTCCAGAAAGAATTGCTGGTTAAGTCACCGACCTGGAAGCTTCCCACTGACGATGCGGAGTTAAAAGAACGTATAGCGATCGAGAATCCTTAAATTATTACGCGTGCGTTAAATATTATATATATACATATATGTATATTCTGTGGATGTGCAAAAAATTCCTTTTGTTTTCGTTAATGAAATTTTCAAGTAACTCTCTCTTCCATTTTCGTTTATCCACTGGTATCCATCGTGTCAACCCGACCAATTTTTATTCGGTTAAATCGCTTTCAAAAGACCCGCCACTCTCGCGACACTTCGAGCGGCAAATTCAAATCAATTTTATCATCAGAGGCACCGTAGCTTTGCGTGCTATTTGCGTAAGAGGGTTTCTGAGAATCGCAATTTTTTATTTATTTTTTTAAATTTATTTACTTGCTTTCCTGTATATTTCCCAATCCCTGCTTTCTCTCCCTTTCTCTTTCCTTTGACGAAAAAAATTTTTTTCACCAAAGACAATGTGACTATTTTGTCCTTTACAGCGTGTTCATGTACCCTTTATCAGCGAGACTGATAATATTGCCGTAACGTTGAATGACTTTTTCCCACCCTTTATTACCCCTCCAACCCATCCCTACCATAACATACATATATAAATTTTTTCCTTCTTTTTCCTGGCTTTGCAATTTACGTGACGTCACGATGCGAAATCGCGAATGTCTTTATGTACCCGTACTGACAATCATAGTTCAATTTGTGTCACTGTGAGATGAGTAATCAGACGATTTTGAAATTTTTGCGGGAAAATTTCTTTGAATTGTTCCGAGGTGATTTTTTTTACATCGAAGCCGATAATCATTATGTTCAATTCAGTTTAAGCAATCGATATTGATTTGAACGATTTACTCGTAACAGGACTGGCACCTCGAATGGTAACAAAGACATCGGTCATTAGCAATGACAATCATTAGTGCTGTTCGTCTTGTTTGAATGAATCTTATTCGATTTAATGGGCATTATCGGGAATATTCATTGATATCGGGAAAGCTGTGCAGAGCCTATACCAGTTGTTGTCGAGTTGCATAATCTGTAATCATCCTGCTGTTTATATTTGCAAGTGAAAAATTGGAGCCTGTGTTATTTTTCGATTTTTCACTTTTTTTAAGTAGTAATGCTCCGAGTAGCTAAATTCGCTCTCAAAATGGTCAGGCAGTTTGAATGCTGGTTAAGAAAATCCCGCGTGTCTTCTATCGAACTTTTTTTTTTAAATTAAATTACATACGTATTATTGAGATCGTAGTTTTTTCTTGTATTAAGGATAATTTATAATATTTTTCTGTCTCCTTGACACGTTTTGAATACTTTTATGCAATTTTTATCGTGTATCAAGTAATTGGGTCGAATTTTGGGTTTTAATCGAGAACCATTGTTCCGTTCGTTATAACTGTACCGCCATTCGCCCCTCCGCCTCCTCCCGAACACCCCTATCTATTTAATTATCGTCGCGTCCGGTCATCGATTCGTTTCGGTGACTCCATCGGTTTCGCTTCGTCAGAGTAACGATTCGGTCATCATAACAACGTGATAATTAGGTCGACTGCGTATATTATTCTGTTGATGTATTTTGGAAATAGAGAAAAAATTTTTTGTCATTTTTTTGTTTAGATATTTTTTAGCAAAATCGTATTCTTTTTTGTCAGGCTACATTATTATATTTCATTCTTTTTACTCGTAGGCTGTTTCGACTTTACTTGGCAAATCCAGGCGCCAATTTAATTCTGCTATTTGCACTGGCTGCATGTAGTGCGTACGCATACGTGGCCTTATGCTAATTCTGTGTTGCCAACAGCACAGCTGTCAGCGGTTTTGGCACGTGTGGGGGCGCGCGTGTTCAATCAAGCCGATTTTGGTAAATCGAATCGGCCGATTTACGTGTATACATATGTATATAGATATGCATAGAGAGAGAGAGAGAGAGAGTGAGAGAGAGAAAGAGAGAGAGAGGGGCGGTCTGGGTGAGGGAAAGGGAGTGGAAAGTTTTAGATTGCAAGTTTCAGATGCAAATGCGAAGCTTCTCTGGCATGTGGTTCGAGTCCAGGCTAAAACTTTCTGCATAAGTGAAATATCTCTACGATGCGCTAGATCCCATGGAGTAGAAATGTCTGTACTTAAATGCACAGGGTGAGTCATGCTTTCTGATAAAGGAATCCTGTCGTGGAGAAATAATGTGAATCGGTATGTACAGGGTGTACATTTATTTTTAGACAAAAAAATTCTACGGGGTGGAAGTATGTAGTTCACGATGTACAGGGTGTGCCTCTGTTTTTTTTTGTCGAGAAAAGAAAAGTCACAGTTATGAATTTGACGGTAATGTAGGTTTTGGATTCAGCAATTTTTCTCTTTAGGTTGGAACGAGCGTAAAAGAGTCGTCCCGAGAGTTATAATTTTTTTGGTCCCTTTTCCTTTCTCTTTTTTTCTTTCGCTTTATTGTCGTCACGTACGAGAGCCGAGTAAACGAATTCGCGAGAAAAAAACGCGAGTAACGCGTGAAGGTGTAACTGGGTAAAAAAAAAATTAGAAGAGAATTTAGAGGGTAGCGTGACTAGAAAGGGTGATAAAATGAAAAAGAAAAAAAAAATGAATAAAAATTTACAACCCGTCCATACACTGTGCTGTGGTCGAGGCGTAAAAAATTTAAATTTTTTGAATTTTCAATTTTACCAAAAATTTTGCAATTTGATCCTACGACATTGAATTTAATAAAATAATTTTTTTTTACAAATTTTTGAATTCGGTTGTACTGAAATTCGTTATACTCTACAGTCGTACCAACAGTCTCGTCTCCCGTAACGACTGCAAACTAATAGACCGAGTTGGTCAGCCTGAGGTTTTCCTACTGTCGAGACTAATTTCGATAAGTCCCTGACGTCCGGGCACGCACCACAGAAACGGTACGGAAAAGCTTTCTGCTTTTTGATCCTGAACACTGAAATTATCTGGCATGATCTAGCCCAGTATGACCTAACTCAACCGAAGCTGACCGAACTAAGTCGAGACCCTAACCCGACCTGACCTGGCTCTAATATTTTACACTCTAATACCTAGACTCTCGTTGTTTTACCTGAACTTGCTGATTCTAAATTCATCAGCAACGTCACGAGGGCGGACCTAGAGCCATTCTCGCTTTAAGCATTCCCCACACGTCTACATATGAGTGTGGGCGTGACTTTAGTCATAAAAACCGTAGTTTCAGGTAGACCCGGTATGTGTCCCAAACCCAAGTGTTACCTTTAATTGATGCCGCACAACTTTCGGATCATCTCGCTAACGAGCTACGTGATAAGAAAATGTAATTTTCCAGCAAAGCGATATTAAAGAAAGATATATATTTTGATTTTTATTATTATAATCCATATCCATTTTTTTATCGACACGAATTTCATATGAAATTTTAAAAAATGTTCTTATCAAAATCTTTCTTTCTACGATCTCCTGTCTCTCCCCAACCTAACCGTGCGAGTATTTACAAAAAATGTATTCAGAATCAGCACGCGTATACGCAAGTGGCTATCTCATTTGGAGTTCGCGAAAGCGTATGAAGTAAATCGTACGAAGTAATGCCTTAACTTTATTTACTATTCGAGAGATTGACATTCGAGCGACAAGCGGAAAGTATCGCTGATTTGTTAAATTATATACTGACCTTGTTAAATTATAAGAGTACAGAATATTAAAGACTCGTGAGTAAGTATTATATTCAAAAGCGTCCGCGATTGCCAAGCCAAACTCTTATCCGCCCACGCATCCGCCCTCCCTCTTCTTTACCTAAATTGGACTTGACGTGAGTCGGACCCTGCGACATCCGATTCTTCGAATCGTCCGGACGATCGAATATTTATATTTACGAGAGGAAAACGAGAGAACGCGGTGTTTCGTAATATCTCAAAATATTCTCCACTGGTATTCTGGAAGGTTCTGGAAAGAAAAAGATATGACTTTGTTTCCTTCCTTGTCTTTTAACCCCCCCCCCCCCCCCCACACTTCCCCTCCCTATCCGCGCCCCACTTAAAATTTCTCTCCGCCGCGCATGCGCACAGAGTAGTACACGTGTGTCATGGAATCTTCGGGACGCTGTCGTGTGTACTGAAACGTTAAAAGGATTTGTAGAATGAGAAAGAGAGAAAAGAAAATTCGTGGATAAAGTAGAGGTATGTAGAAGTAAAGGGAGGAGAGACGACTATCCGAGAAAATGCATTGCTTCCGGTATAATCTGGAACGTTAATGGGAATGGCGATTTGTTTTACAGGAAGCGTATACCCAGCCCCGTCTTGCTCACGTAGCCACTTGCTGGACAGCTTGGGGATTTTTCGAAATAATAAAATTAACCAGACATACTGAAACGTGCCACTGGTGTATATACGCGGTTCGAGTGTCGAGTTTACATGAAACGAAGTTCATTGGAATTCAGCGAGCGTCGTTCTTCTTTCACGATCCGACAATCCTAACCTATTGAATGCACGTACATACCTGTCAGATTTGTCGCGTGGAAGTTCATGTAAACGTCGTGTGCTCAGTGGCTTTAGGAACGCATAGGGATATTTTCATTGGAGCACGTGGATGTTCGTGAGGATAGGAAAGAGCATGGACTGGATCCAATTTCTTAAGGTATAGTATGTGGACGCGATTTTGAGGTTAGTTTTGACACTGGTGTTAACTTCGGGCTGGCTAATAACATTGTGAAATTCTTTGAAGCTCCTAGTCGTTACATTCGCGAGGAACCGATGACGTGGAGTCGCTGCTGAAACGGCGTGGCTATTATTTTGTTGCCACGTGCGTTTGACAGCTGCTATTTGTATTCTTTTTAATCGTGGTTCTTTGACGTTTCAAGGCAGGTTCTATGACGTAGCCGGGAAGTAATTTTACGCTTGGATTTGGGTTTATGAATTTTTTTTGAAGGTTGAAAATCCCGGGTGTACAGTATCCTCGTGATATTTTTTACGAGAAAAAAAAAGTGTGCTCACGGTGTATAATTAAAATCGTGATAAATTTTGGAAAATTGAACAACTTTGACGCGAGGGAGAATTACGTGTCAGCCAAAACTCTCAACCCTTGTTTCGTTAATAATAAGGATGAAAATTACGTTATCGTGTGTTTGCGTTTGAACGATAACATCTTCATCGTTTCGATGAATTCACGTTGAATTTTCTCATTAGATTGAGAGGTTAGTTATGACGAAGGTTGGATGGGGTTGCGATGGATGCCCAAGGGGATGATGCTCGTTAATGAAATTTCACCGAATCTAGAAGCACTAAAGGGTAATTAAATCAAGATTTTACGTCGGGTGGTTATTACAGTGCACGGAGGGATCTTGCTGAGAAACTAATCTTACGTTTGAGAGATTTTAGTGGAAAATGACGTCACGTGTTAACACGAGTAGTAATAATAGCAGTAGGATTGATAATAATATTCGGCGCGTTAAAGCGTTCATAAATATGAACTAACCTAACTTTCTTTTACTAATCTAGCGCTTACTGTACAATCACTTTATTTCAACAATTCAAAAAAACTCGGGACGGCATAGTGATTTTGAATGATAAATAAAAATAAAAATTCCTAATAAAATATATATATATATATATACTTCTGTATAAAGTTGTAATTTTTGAAAAAAAAAAAAAACTGTTTCCATCTACTTCAACCGCGAACCTATCGGCAGACGTCAACCATAGCAGAGGAGTAGTTGGATATCGAAAACAGGGATATTCATATCTAAAAAAAAAAAAGAAACATAATCGATGTGACGATATTTATTGGTACGGTAAAACAGAAAATATTTTTCAGTCAACCGTGTTCATGCATTATACATGTACGTAATCGTAACAACGTATTGTAACGGTGACCTGTAATTCACAAGAGTGGTCGGAAAGTTTCGTAAAAAGGATTAAAGTGAAAAAGAGAGAAACTTGAAAAAAAAACTATAACCTAAAAACCAAATGATATTCCGTGCATATTTCAAATTCTGCACGGATATCGAACTAATGTGAGATTAGGAATACAAGCTGGCTGACGACGGCGGGATAATCAAGCTCATAGGGAATTACATTATCCCATGGTAGCAGCGCTGTTACAGTTGGCATTGGTCGTCAACCAGATTCTTTTCCATCCGTTTCCCTCCTGCATTCTAACGTATCTACGTTACCTCCTTTTCAGGTTGAAAAAAAACTGTAACCTAAAAACCAAATGATATTCCGTGCATATTTCAAATTCTACACGGATATCGAACTAATGTGAGGTTAGGGATACAAGTTGGCTGACGACGGCGGGATAATCAAGCGCATAGGGAATTACATTATCTCATGGTAGCAGCACTGTTATAGTTGGTATTGATCGGCAAACAGATTCTTTTTCATCCGTTTCCTTCCTGCACTTTAACGTATCTACGTTACCTCCTATTTAGCTTGAATTTCATTACGCAAGTTTTCCAAATCCTCACAGCCCTTCGTCCAGACGCACGAACGTGTCACGTCACGGATGAATTTATCATAAATCCACGCGATTGCCCTGCGCCTGATATTGCAGCCGGGATAAATGTAAATTACGTTGCATTACGCATGGACGTCGACGTAGCGTAACGTCAACGCCTGGTTGGAGTCTATAATTACGTTAATGCGACACCAAATTATTGGACGCTTAGGTATTGACGTAATTTTCAAAAAACACGATACGAATGAAAATCGTGATAACAATCGTTAAATTAATTGAACGCGATAAAGGAAAATATTAAAATCGAAAAAAAATTGTTGCACCTTTAAATCCGTATCGCGTAAATATATATATATATTTTTCAAAAATATGACTTTTCGAATCGACGCCAAAGAAATTATTTTGGCTGCTTTTCGAACTGCGCTGAATTTATTGCACTCTTTCATTTTGCTACAGTGACAGAATCAATTGATCCGATATACTTTGAGCACTGCCACTATTCGTAGTGCATTTTAACCAGTTGGACTTTTGCCCATTTTTACATTGCTTTTTTGCTACACACGTACAATTTCAACTCTACTGGTAACGTGTCCATAGAAAACCTGACCAATGGAATCTTCTAAGCGGTCGACGAAATTTCGGTTTTATTATTGAAGAAATTAAGGATTTTTCTAATCCGACTATTCTGTCACTCGCGTCGTCAATTATCTCAATACTTCTGTATTGACAGTCAATTAAATCGATTATTCGTAAGGTTTATTATATGGCACGTTACACACCAGGGGTAGGAGGTACCCTTATCAGTCTTTGATAATGATAAATGAATACATAAAATAATCATCATTAACCCTTGACTACAGCGGCAAAAGTGAAGCAAAAGGACTGTAGTTAACTTTGAGGAGAATTCAAGCGCTCTAATTCTATTGTAATTAACGTTGAAAATGTTTCCTATAGTCCACGTCCTCGATATTAGACATTATTTCGACCAAGAGACAAAGCAAATATTTTCCATGTAAAATCCCATTGCTCAAGCATGAAGACCCTCGTCCCTATGAAACTATGTATCGGGTGACCGAATTAAGGGTATTCGAAATTAATAAATCAACACTCTAAACGGCGTTCCCTTTGGCTTCAAGCACTTAAAGGTCTGTACCGTATGAATAAGCTTGGTGAAAGTGTGCAGAATTAATATGATTATCGATTAATCGATAAGTCAGAAAACGCTCGTTAATTAACGTACACGGGGTACTCGGTCGATTAGGCTTGTCCGAAATTGGCTAAAGTCACTGCCTCAACCTATTGACATATTATTGCAGCCTGTTGCTCGCGAAAGCCACGTGCCCCACGTGCCTCCTGTGCATTCGAGCAAATCACGTGCCTGGAGAGGAAACTCGCCACGCGTTCCGCAAAAATCAATTGATTAATAAATCCTTAACACAGTCAAGTAAAATAGCCCACAAATGCCCTATCAAAGATAAGTGAAGTATGAATTTTTTGAAAAAAAAATTTTTTTATTTTTTTCAATTTTGCCTAATTCACTCGTTGACAATACATTGCCAATTTATTCGTGCATTTTATCTCAAAATTCATCCCCGTAACATCGAAGTGCGAAACGTTTATTACTTTTTGAATTTTCGAAAAATTTTGCCAATTCGCCCAATATTATGCTCTGTGGTTTAAGTTGACGAGGTTTATAACCTATAAAAGATATGGGACTATTGACACCAGCCGTGGTGGCACTGCGGGACAGATAGATAAAAGTATAACGAGTAGTGGGACTGAGAGGAGGTTAAAGTATTTCACTTGACGAAAAAAGGGTGTAAAGGAACGTGGAGATCTCTTCTTCTTCTTCTTTTTATACTCAGCGTCGGTAAACGAGATTACGTTCTGGGGACGAACGCAGCGCGCACTCTAAGCAGCGGCGTCTTGACGTACTAAAAATAGAAAGTCCCGTGGGATGTACAGCAATGAGATGATCAGCCCCTCGTTCCTTCTCCCCGAAGCCATCGTCGTCTCTACTTCGAGGGACCCTTGATGCTCTACGTCCAATACTATCTATGTATAGTATATATGTATATGCGTAGGGACAGCTCACCTACCCTTTTTTGTATTTTCTTTAGGTAATTTTTTAAAGACAAAATTAGGTTATCCCTGTATCTTAGTACGTATTTATAGTTACCGATTTTCGCATGGTAAACGAATTTTTGTCTTTTGTTGTGGTACATTGGTATGTATATTACGCCCTGCTATTCATCGAACGAAACACGCTGTAAAGAATTGGTATTGGATGGGTACCTTTGTTTTACAGATTCAATTTTATCATCCCTTTGTCAAATCGTATTACGAACTTGGTTTATCCCTTTTCGAATGTCCCTTATTTGTCAAAATGAATTTTTCATGGTCACCCGGTATCTTCTACCGCACTGCCCATCGTGTTGGATTGCAATTGGAGAAGCAGGAATTTAAAAAATTAAATTAAAGTTTACGTATCTCAAATATATATATATATAACAAGTTATTACCTATCAATAAGTAATTCTCCTCTGACCTCGATATCGCAAGTAAAACGCGTGTTTTCTGTATCTGCGTGTAGATAAATGTAAAAGTTTTTCTTTTTCTCTTTTACATCCCCCATGACAAAACTCGACGAAAAGTCAAGCTCGAACTTCGCGACGAATCGATCGATGCCCAACGTGACGTCACAAGTCCGTCGAGACCTCGAGACTCTATAACGTAGCTGACTGGGTGACTGGCTGAGTGACTGGCTGGCCGGGTAGCTGACTAGCTCGTATATGCATATTCGCACGTGTGTACAGTTATGTACAGGACTCCTGTTCACGTATGCGTTACAGTCTCGTACACCCTCGGATACCAGTATAAGTATTATAAGCAGAGTACAGGTTAGGTTAGGTTCGTGTTTCTCCCTCGGAGAGCCTATTCGTTTATTAATTTATTTACCGACAGCGCCGCGAGAGGCGCTTTTTTCTCAGAAGATCGGAAAGTAAGTCAGGAAATTATTTGAATTTTATTTATTTGTTCGCTCTCGACGGAAGCCTATTTGCTTCATTTAAATTTTAGCAGAGACCGGATACTTTGCGTAGGAAGAAAAAAAAATTTTATAAAATTTATCCATTCGTTGGAAATCACCTTTTTCTCCTGACACTTGAGATATTTGGAATTATTTTTTTCGTTTCTTTTTCTCAAATATAATTTTCATTACAGATACATACTTTCTTTTTGCGTTAGACGTAAACCCTACGTCGACCTACGGTCAATGTTAATAATTATTATACAACTAGTTTGTTTAAGGTTGATTATTTACTTCGAAGACAAAAAATAGTCACTGGCTTTTGTATTACTTTCTATTGTTACCTTTGACATTGAGAACATCAAGCGATTCACATACGAAGTCCGTTATAACTGTAAAGGGGATGTTCTTTGTGAATCTAAAAATGGCTGTCAGCGACACGTTGAGTGACTGGCACTGGGTGACGCTCAGGATAACGAGTAATATTGGCAGTGGTAGAGGCACCCTGTTATACATGGAAGCGTAACAGGCAGCAGGTAGCAGGTAGCCGATGATCCGGCTTCTTCCCAATGCCAAAAGCGTAACGTAGCTGTAGCGAATTAGAATGAATAGGCGTCTAAGTATAGACCTTATCGATCGAGTCGGCTCACCTACCTGTAGCATGTAAAATTTGCATGTCGACCGCCTGTTATACTGCCAAATATAGGCAGTTCTCATGAACGGTTATAGGCGTCTAAAAATATGTCGCTACACGCCAGATTAATTGCGATACTGTTGCTGTTGCTACTGACGTTAAGTAGTTGACGTTTAGAAATCTTGCGACGAGAGTTCGATCCCGGGTGAGGGACATTCTTTTTTTTTTCATTAAATTTTTTTTATTTCTTATTCTTATTCTTGAAATTGATATTGGGAATTAGTTTTTTGATTGTTTGTTCTTTTTTTAATTTTTTTTTGCGTCACGATGGACTTTCGTGCGACACACGTATATGGGGTGGTTAGGTAGAGTAAACTTTTTCATTTGAATATAATTATTTTGGATTTTTATTTAGATTTTTTTTGTTTTTTTCTCTTGTTTTATTATTTTCTCCGATGGTATCTTTAACAGGTTCGATTCGAATGACCTGCAACTCAAGGCTATAACACTCACAGACGCCCGTTGCCTCTTCTCTGTATAGGGTGGACTATTTTTATTCGGACACGGAGAATCGATATTAAGTACTTATACGCACGTCAGACTTGATATTGCACACGAGATTCATTGTGTATGTATGGACGGGAATTATTCCTTTGAATTTTCATAGTATGCACCGGTATGTTTTCCCTGGTACTTCCTACCGTACAAAAAAATTGGTAAAAAATTTTTTTTTCAAAATTTTCATCTCAGCCCACTACTCGTACCATACGACATTGTTTAACTTGACATGTGTTATAATTTTCAATTCGCTATAATTATCCAGCCCGACACGAACGTTGGAAATTTCTTAAAAAATATCCAGCAGTATTAATAATAATAAAAATAATTAAGTGCCTAAGATTACGAGCCAGTGATGCAACTTCAGTCGGAAAGATAACGCAGTAGCGGAAACGTATTGCGCTAGTAACACAAAATTGCGGTCTTTTTGAATTTATTTAACCCAAGAAAAACATACAGATCGAGTGACGTGCAAAAAGTTGAAAACTGACGCAAAGTCAATTTGACAAATGAATAAGGCGTCACGAGCTAACCTATAAATTTGGCACCGTAACGAGAATCAAGATAGGAAACAACCCGATTCGTAAGTACAATAACAAAACGGAGTATTTAAGTTCGACGATTCCCCAGTAAAACGTATTTACAGCTCCAGTGGGAAGATTTTTTTTTTAGTATCGTATCAAAAATGTAAGTCACAGTACCTAGCAATCTAGAACTTTTTTCCTGACTACTCCGAAAATATCTATTGGAAAAAAAAATTCTAAGAATCCTTCGTCCCATTGATATCTACAACCCACACTTATATGTACAATGATATTTAACGTTCCATCAGCTGAAGTTGGCTGTATCGTACAAATCAAGCGAAGCGGCTGACTTCAGTATGGTGCAGTAGTCCTGAATAACACTGTAAGCTCTACTACCTATATTTCAATAGTATATCTCGTCCTTATAACATAAAGGCTGATACTCAACTTTTATTTTCTTATCTTCCCTTTCGACCCTGGTTTTTCGGTATCAAACTTTCTTATGGGTATGTTACGTATGTGGTATGAAAAAAATTTTTTTTAACGTCTAGTTTCAGGGATTTGCCAAAAAAAGTTAAACCTCGGACGACGAGCGTGGTTGACATTGGACACAGGGGTCTCTGGAAACTCTGCTTTTAGTATCAGGAAAATCAGTGGGATTGAAAAGGTTGTATTAGAAAGGGGAATAAAGAAAGGAGGGTGTGATAAAAGGGCAACACACGTGACTGTAGTTTTACGAATTTAATATGTACGGATAGATACACGTGCATGCATTGGGGACGGTGAATTTGTACGTGGATTTGGCCGACGGAAACCAATGGAGTCGAATGAATAAATATTTTTGCTTGGGAAACTGAAAAAACTCGTGGAAAATGTTTTCGTGCGCGATTGTAAACACAAGGCGCGTTTACACGAAAGGCTTTCACGCAGCGCGTGTTACGTTTTACAGATAAATTAAACGTGGGTGTTTTAATTTCATTGGTATCAATATCGTTTTCCTCGTTAAAATTGGTAGATATATATATTTGAAATTTTGACGTTTAACTAAATTTGACGTAACACGTGGCAGCTTGAGGGGGGAGGTGGAGGTATCGAAAATTTCATTCGGGCGGAGCCATTTACATCGTAATAGATTAGCCCGCTAGAACGTACAGCGGGACAATGGCAGAGTGGACAAATACAGAGTGTCTACAGGGTATCACAAGTGTCACAATAGCCACCACGGAAAAGGATAATTAGTTGAACTTTCAGATAAAGGCTTTTGCTACAAGAGAAATCGCGTATCTGGTCGACATAACAGTTAGGAGTTGTCTGGTCATGATAATACCTTATCTACTGTCTCCACTGTTCTTACCTATAGCAGACACAATTATTATGGAGACTACGGTTCGCTTGTGAGTAAAAAAATTTTTTTTTGTTTTGCCAAATCGTAAAAAACTAACTTTTGCCAAAGTAGGGGTAGTTTTTCATAAAATATGTTTAATTAGAAAAGTATAATATTTTTCAGTACATTGACCACTCCAATATAGATATGTACATTAAGAGATACAATCGATTGGAAAAATTCAAAAAAAAAAATTCAAAATATATACGAGAAAAAATGGCGTTGATGGGAAACTCAGTTAAAATTCACAATCGCTTTCCCGATTTATCCCTCGAGCGAGAATAATTTGTTTCCCCTGAACAAAGTCTGCTGCTGCCGCAGGTAGATCGAAACGATAGAAATAAAAACTCCAAAAAAAAAAATGAACGTCGATAAAGGATAACGTCAAAGTAATACACGGGATTGCGTCGGACACGAATAAATTTCAAAGCAAACAAGAGAACAGACCGCGAACTAACCAACGTGCGGTCGTTTGATGAATCTCAAAACGCTGCAGCAGGAGTGGACATAGGACTTTATAATGGGGTTGCTTTTCGAAAGGGGCCCGGTTTTTTTTTAATTTATATAATAGGTTCCAGTGAGAGCGTCACAAAACGAGATTTAATACTACCGTAAAGTTCGCCCGGTGTGACGTACTTAACGAGGGTCGTTTTAAAGGGGTAAATTAGAATAAAGGGTTGAATTTGCTCTTTATTTATTTTCTCCTTTTTAATCGACGGCAAAACACTCGTCAATTTTCATTACTCTCGTAAAGGCGTGAGGGGTACAATTTTTTTAGTTAAAACCCACTCCCTCCCCCTCTATTACGTACGACCCCCCTTTCACTGTGACAACTCAAAATCTTGTAGTTTGCACCAACGTAAGAGCCATCTTCTTGCACGTCAGTCGCGTATATACTATATACATGTATAACCACCTATGCATATTAATATCGAGATACATTAATTACGTTATCACGTATAGTAAGATTAGTAAGAATGCGTATACAATATGCGTATAATTAATAATAATTATTTATATTAATATCGAGATACATCAATTACGTTATAGCGTATATTAAGATTAGTAAAAATGCGTATTTATGTAATTGAATACGCCGAGGCTTATGGTTCTCATAGGGCTTGAAGATAGTGTGTGCAAAAGGCGCCATTAATATGACAGCCTTTCTGGCCCCCTTTCATGCACCCGCTATACGTACGCTACTGGCATGCATACCCAGTCAGTACGTATGGTAGACATAAACACGACACACCACTTCCGTCTACTACACGTAAGACCATATATGCCGCTTGTCGCTTTACATATGTACATAATTATTCGGAAGCCTTACTATTCTCAGATCCTGGGATATATCGTGTTATCCAGTTCGTGGAATCAACTCTGATATATGCACATACGGAGACGTACAGATAGGTTGCAGTCAGTATTATTCGTCGGTACCTTCGGTACTTGGTACGTTGGTATCGGCCGTTGGACGAAATACTATTATTATTATTATAAAAATGTCTCGTGTTTACGATAAGAAAATTATGTAATTTTCAAAAGCAACGTGTTTACTTCGTAGCGTGAAAATGATATCGTTCGAATTTTTTTTTGAACTTTTATTACCCGGTATAGCGGATAGGCGTGTTTAGCTGGTGGCGCCACTCGCGTTTCCACGTAACAGATTTAATCGAATCGTATCTGCTGCCATCTAGCGTTTCCATACATATATTAAAGCGACGAGTAATGGGAGATTTGTCCTTTACTGTTTCTCGTTCTCTTTTACATTGGATTTATTTTTTTCTATCTTCATAACTTCTTTCACCTTAGCTGTCGAGCACGCTCGTGGTTACTGTTACGATTATTGCAGATCGTAAGAGTGAAACTACCCTACCTTAAGAAGACCGCTAATCGTACATAACCTCTCTTTTGTAAGGTGTACAAAAAAAAGATGGAAACGTTACCTGAATTTTCAATTAGCCTCGCACGCAAAGCTTTCTCGAGTTTGAATTTTCCCGCTCGGAAATTCTTTGCTGCCCTCGTCGTTAACACTGTGCGATTCTACACGACTGATCGACCTAATTAGACTCGTAATCGGTAAAGAAACTTACAGTTATTTCCGCATGGCGTTTTATATAATTTTCAATTTGCTCGTGATTTGTATTCTTTTTTTTTTCTTTCTTATACCCGCACCGTACACGGCGAGAGACACGTTAAATTTAGAAATTTTATCAATGGACGTATCGGTGTTTCTTACAGGCACTAGAGAACTTCCGTTCCAATGAATAACACGCGTCACGAGATTCTCTCGTGCCCGACAGTTTATATTATATACCGCAGCTCGAATGTACCTCTTAACTTTTATTTTTACCTCTATCGTCGCTCTCGTGGACTTTTAAGCGCGATTAAACTTACCTACGTCGCTATAACGTCTTAAGCATAGACTACGCGATACGTAGTGTGGCAACCGTAGTGCAGAGAGCGCGCCCGTCGCGCCTTTTATTCTTTCCATTTCTTTTTGGCCAAGACCCTAACCGACCTTTTTATCCCTATTTTCTCTCTCTCTCTCTCTCTCTCTCTTCAACATGGCTGCCCACTCTGAACTTATTGCCCCTGCGAGTTAAATACATAGTTGGCCTGCTTACGGAAATAACGCAGGCATCGCTTAATATTTCCTGACGTGACTTCTTACGTACTTCCGGCCCTCTGCCGCATTTAGAAAGGACTAAAGTAGCTCAACACCCCGAACCAACGTAATAACAATGGGCGAACACTTTTTTTTCGGTAATATATTTTTTTTTTTTTCTAATCAGATCATCATCTGTCGTTGAATATTTTTATCCGCACCTTCCTCTTTAAGGGTATTTATTTTTGTAGTTGTATAACTTCCGGTTTTCAGGTCAGTCTCTATCGTATCTCTTGATTACGGCTTGTATCTTTTTTTTTATACAGTTTTTTTTCTTCCTCCCCTTCACCCCCTCCGCGCTAACGCTATCGATTGTCTAACCATTAATACGATATTTATGGCAACATTTTGACGTTTAGTGGCGACCCTCTCGCTCGGGGTAGTTTATGCGTATTACAGTGAGTGAGTCGCGTGCGGGTCAGACAGTTCAAGGACTTAGTTGACCTCGCGTAACCTTAGTATCGGCGAGAGCCCTCTTTTACTAGTCGCTATGACACCCCACAACCCGGCCCCCTTGGAACGATTTTACCCTGACTGTACAACCCCCCGACCCCCCTTCTTCTTATCACCCACCTTCTCGATCCTATATGTATATGTCGAATAAGCGTTTTCACTCTTAACTGCCCCCCGGGCACCTTCGGGAACCTTTGGGAACCTTTGGGAAGCTTTGGGAACTTTTGGAACTTTTGGGAACCTGTACCAATGGGGGTGGCAATCGCCACCCCAGCGGGCACCTGTGGAACCTGATTTATTTTTACCACTGTATTCCTTTCTCGACACCTATAGTCGGTTCGCGAGTTCCGTGGGCTTTTTTGACAGTTCTCGAGCCATGCAATCCTTATTGGGCGGCACGTGGCTTTTTTCGCGAATAAATGTAAATATATAATAAAATCGAAAGGTAATATATATTTATTGCAAAATTTATACATACACGCATATTTCGTAAGAAACATTTTATACTGACACGTGTCTCTCGATTGGAGACCTGATTCTTTTTGAACTGTCAAAAAAACGAAATATCCAGCTCGTGTACCGACTGTATACACGATTCCTTCTCCCTGCTAAATGGGATGGAAAAAAAGAAAAAAGGGGTTAATTACCACCGCGTGGGTTCTCGACGAATCAGCCCTATCGCGGTTGTTCGCTCGTTATATAAAATTGCGAAATCGTATATTCGCCCTTATTTCGGGTGTCTCTAATTTTATTAACGAGCAACGTTTTTTTTTCCTTCCTTTTCGACAATTTTACAAATTCTCGTCAGAGTACCTTTTGTCCCGCTTGGTAGCCTGCCTGGAACGAAAATTATCAGGGCGAGCGCGAAGATCTCAATTAATTAGTCCTTTTTTAATTAACGCAATTAGACTCGATTGAAGATCATCAGCAATATTTTCACCCTCTGATTGGACCTTTGTCCGATTGTTCTCTTTATTTTTCACTTTCTCCTCTTCTTCCTTATCGTCCCTTTCACTTTCACATCTTCACCCAGCACATCGACCCTCTGCTTTGCCTCTCGTGAAATTTCACCAAAAGATTCACATTTTCCAGGGGTTTTCTTCTCGCCGAAAATTTTCCCATTGTCTTCGGTTTCTTATCAATCTCCTGGCTATCCTTTGCCGATACGAAAGAATGACGTTGCCCGCTTCAATATAAATTTTTTATTAATAATCACAAACTGCATATTCGCCATCGTCGAAAACTTTCGTTTCGCTGTAGTTACGTCCTAGCAATATATCCTACCCTATAGATATACATACGCATACACTTAGTACATAACGGTACGTTACACGTTGCGGCTTGTACCGAACGCTTTTTGCATGCATAAGAAGATGCACGTGTACACAAGAAACTCGTGTAACATGGATATTACGTATAGTCCCGTAAGCATGTATACCACGGAGGACAGAATGTGTTTGGATTTTGTATAGTCCGTTCGTAAGTATATACAGACGTTATAGATACATCATCCGAGCATACAGAAAATGAACGAGCGTCCCGACGTTCGTTCCGTAATTTGTCAGGCGTCGCCACGGGCTCTTTTCGTTGCGCGTTTACAATGACATTCCACCGTACCGACCATTCGTACCCTTCAGTTATCATTTTATGCTATTTTTATTTTATCTTTCCATTTTTTTTTCAACCCTCCTATCACGAACCCACATTCGTCTCTCACAGCCACGGGGATTCCCCCCTTTGTGTGTTCCGTCGCCCTTTGACCTTCGACGAACATTCGGCCCTCGAATTCATCCGCCTCGCGAGATGGGAAGAGTGACGTAATTTTGAATGAAACTTTTTTTACAATTTATCATTATTTGCTTCCTTATTTATTTTTGCCAAACACCCCCTCCACCCCCCGACACTCGTGTCACGAGAAATTAATTTCTCAACTCTCCTCCCTTACTTTTCGCACTGCTTTGACAATCTCACGGGCACTCGGGACCATGGGGAAAATTGCCCGAAAATTTTTGTAGGGTAGTTTATTCTTTTTTTTTTCGCATTTTTTTCCACCCTTATTTTCCCCTCGTTAACTACGTTTTCTTAGACCTTCGTATATCGTCATGATGTTTTACCCTCCCCTTCATCCCCTATTTGGCTCCCTGGTTCTAGGGCATCTAATACGACCCGACTCCCCTCGTATCCCCACCATGACGCGCGGGTCTTTGGGTCGAAAATATGGCCGCTCTTATTCTGCAATTTCTACCGCCCCTTACCCGGCACCTCGAGCTTGCTTCATATTTTATCACTTGGTTTACGTTATAGCTCGCGGGGACGTACCCAGTCTCGTGATTACGTGATTGTGTCGTTTATATATACTGACAGGCATAAATTTGTCGTTGGACTAATTTGGAAACGATTTTCACTCAAATCGGCCGTTGTGAGGAAACGTGGCTGCCTCGAGGTCTGTACTGGAAGGATTTTCAAAGTAACGGCTGCTTCGAGGACCACGAAGCGTCGGGGCGTCACGCAAAAAATTTTTAAACAGGCGCCGGGCGTCATCACGGGTTGGAAAATATTTCGTTAGGTTAGAACAGGGTAGAATTTAAATGCTGGGATGTACCAGGGAAGTAATTTAAAAAACGAATCAACTCGCCATTGTGCATGCCCCTTTATGTTTCCTGTCCTCAAAGTATACACTCGACAGGTATATATATTTTTTATTTTACATTTTTTTTATACGCGTTTCGTGTCGGTAGAATTATTTAAGGATCTCGAACCCTTCAAGGACAGTTTCCAGAAGATAAGTCGAAATAAGAATGAGAAAACAAATAGCAGGAAACAAGATAGAAATTGGACCTATAACGGAGGGGGAGGATCGTTTTTGTGGTTTTTGTAACGCTTTAGAAGAATAACCTGAGACTCCGGGATCGTGTTTCCTCGCTGAATGGGGGTCGAAAAATATCAAGAGGGACGTTTCGATGGGAATGAATTTAGTTTGTTATACGGATATATATGGTTGGAGATGATACCTAAGGCCTGTAGTAAAGATGCATGTCAATAGAGGGATGATCCGGGATACCCGAGGGAAAGGGATGCTGGAGCCATGTATCTTTCAGGACTTTTGTGACTCTCGGGAGAATCTGAATATTCCTTTTTTTTTCCACCCTTATTTTTTTCCCTGCTACGACTCGTCTGGTTTACTTTACGCAGATACGTTTTTTATCTTTACTTTCTTTTTTCTCTCTTCTTTTTCCACGACCACACGGATGTTTCGCCTTGTAGTTCGAAGGTTGGGTTAGGTCGGGTCACTATGAAAAATTTCGAAAAAATTTCATTTATTCTTCATCGAATTACACTCTTTGCCAATTCACGTGAATCTTATGAATGACCGATCGAATGACGTCACGTCGATTTGCCACGGGATTTATTTATCAGTACTTACACCATGTATCACTATATATATATATATATAGGTAATCTATTGAAAAGTGTCTTATGGCTGAATACTTTTTAAGGCTTCTTCTGCTCTAGTCGACCCACAGGCTATTACGGTACGTAATCTCTATGTACTGTGTCGATGGTTGAAACGGCGTCGCGACGGCGACGCACTTGTCCCGATCGAATACAAAGCGATGATCCTACGTGAATTCTGTGTTCGTTGGATTTGAAATTTTGAGAAAAAAAATTTAGTCCTCCCTTTAAGTGAGGCAATGGGATTCTGTGTTGTTCTAAAAGTTTTTTTAAAAATTGATTTTGAATATTTTATTAAAATTTTTTGCGGGGGTATTTTTGAATTTATAAAAATTGAAGGTAACCCTTGTCGTAGGGTATAACGAAGACGGGTTTAAAACGTAGCGTTAGGTTAGGTAACGTTAAGGTTAAATCCTAAGGCCGATTTTCATGAACAATCGTCGTTAACGGCGACGGCGATTGAGTTGATTGATTTTTACCGATAAATTGAAAATAACGCGGACGCGCATATCTCGTGTATCTATTATGGTTTAATTGAACGAGGATGTTTTTGAACGTTGACGCTGACGTTAACGCTAATCTACGAACCGCGTTGTAAGTGTGCTGGCGTTAAATTCATTGGCGTTGACGTTGACGTTGAAACGGCGCTCGGAAAAATCGATTATTCATCGCAACGAGTTCTCATTGGCGTTTGCCGACTGCCAAGTTTATTTATAGACTTTGACACGTATATCGGGTTAAACGTGTAAACTACGACCTATTAATTACTTACGGTTTACAACGGACGACACTTGGCAAGATATTTTTTCTCGCTGCTTTCAGTCTGAACTGATCACTGATTTTTCACTTAACGAGCCACTTCGACGCGTTAGGTAAAAATTGTGGGATCGAGGCAAATAAATATTTTTTTTTTTACGAGTCAATGTTACCAGCAGTCACTTTGACTTTAGTCGTGAAATTTGAGTTTTATAATGGCAAATTGAAAAATTTTCAAAAAATTTCATCCCAGTCCCAATAGAGTTGGAGTAATTTCACAAGTGGCCACCGGGCTCAAAGCGGCGCTAGTGCTGCTTGGGGAAATCTTAACGTCACGACGTTTCGTGAGTAAAAAGCTCAGGGGGGTTGATTTATTTTATATAGTTAATATATATATATATATATATATGTGTGTGTATTACGTAAGATTTTATGTGCATAGGGGATGTTATTAGAAATTTGAAGAAAAGTCATTCTTATCGGGGAAAAAGTCATTGCTTCTGCCGTAACGCTGGCGTAGCGTAGCGCCGGATTGGCTTGGCGTAGCGCGGGATTTGCTTGGCGTATAGGTTCGCGTATGCGACGCGACGAATAGGAAAATGTAAAAAAAAATATAGAAGGGAGGAAAATGAATAGGCGTCTCGCTGGCCAGACCGACGCCACACGGCTTTCCTCTCTTTCTTTCTTATACAGTTTCGCTACGGTTTCCACCCGACCTAACCTAACCTCACTGAATTCAGCCGCTGTTACCTCGAAGCGCCAACAACTCATTTTTCGCCATCACCCTTCGAATTTTTATTTTCAACCGCGTAAACACGTTTGGTTATAAAGGTCAGTGACTCGGAGAATTTTTCAAAATAAATTTCACCACTATGAAATTTCACTCTTGGACTATCTAATGGCTTTTAATTTTTTTTTAGTACTTTTTTATGATACGAACAGCTGATACACGCAGAATCCTTGAATTTTGGTTCCGAGGTCGAAATGCATATGAATGATAAAAAAAATTTTTTAATAATCCAAAATTGCCGTCCGCGAAACTTTGAGTTTTGAGGAAGTTTCGAAACGCATAAGGAGAATAGACAGAGAATATACGTACAAAGTATCCGGGACTGTGGGGGAAAAATATTTACGGGAAAAACTCTTCGGGTTTCTTGGTCGCTTTTCCGCTGTGGAAAATGTCGGAGAAAAGTTGCCGAGCCACAATTTACGGCCGTTTCTTGTCATTTTCCCGGCGTGATCGTCTCTCTTATTTTTCCCTTAGTCGTTTCTCCTCCTGTTTCCTCTTATTGGAATCAACACGTTATTCTCGGATGGAAAATAGGAAAATATATAAAAATGAGATATTTTCACTGAGCAAACTGGAGACACTTTATAAAATGACTTTAAAAATATATATAAGGGTGGACGGGTATTATTTACGTGATAAATTTTTTTTCACCAAAATTCATCTTTTTCACCTGCTCTTTGAATCGTGATCTTTCACCTGTAGATTTACCATTAAAAATGTCTCTTGACAAATTTTCAACCAACTTTCTCGTTCTTTTATTATTAAAAAAGTATTAAAAAAAATTTTTTTTAAATGTATGCTTGGAAAAACAAAAATTTTCAACGATCGTAAGACATCCAAGATTTATAAAAGAAACGTTCGATCAGTGAACTTTTTCAATTTTACGTAATCTCCTCAAAAGAGTAAGACGATGATAAAACAAAAACATCCCCATCCGTCGTAAAGGAATGAAAATCCCCCTTATTTTTCTCTTACACGAGTCGTCGCGATTTTTTGTCTGTTTTGCGAAAAGATTTTGCCCAAGGAAGAAAGATCGAAAACGTATAAAAGAAAGAGAGGAGCAATAAAAAAAAGAAAAGGAAGAGAACGGAAAAACGAAGAAAAAAACACAAGAAAGTCCGCAAATTTTTTTTTCTATTAGTTTTCAACTTTAAGAAGAAAAAAATTGCTATTCCCTGCCGCCTCGAAATCGCCGATGCAATCCTTGTTGTAAACAGGCAAAGTAGTTTTTTTGGAAATTTCCAATTTTACCCAATACTTTTTTTCTCCCCTCCCGCCCCCTTCGCCACCCCTATCACACCTACTCGCCATATACAATCTCTATAGAGCACACAATTTGATGAGATGAGATTGCCGTATTCCTTGTTTTCTTTTGGGAAAAAAAAATGGAAGCATCCATCGGATGAGTCCGAAACAAGCAGACTCTGATTTCACAAAATATCACGTGGTCTGTATATTTTAAATTTCGCACTCGTTATTCGCGCCTTCGTTGAAGTATCTGAAATAACGTTGAGTAGGCAGGCTAAAATAATATTGTTATTTGTCGGCAAACAAAAAGAATTTTTCTCGCTCTTCTGCTTTTTTTTCAATTCTCTCATTGGGCTGGTGATGAGAATTCGTATGGATTATATTATCCGTGACATAGCTGTGGAAACAATGGGCGATTTATGTGTGACTGTATATACATATTCTGAATGGAGATGAACTGTATATGTTCTGAATGGATAGCACAAAAGACATGAACGGATACGATCGCTTTTCTGCACAAAGCTTGCTCATTCAACTGCCTAAATAATTTCTGACTCAGAAAACTTAACTAATACCTAAGAGAGAGAGAGAAAGAGAGAGAGAGAGAGAGAGAGAGAGAGAGAGAGAGAGAGAGAGAATAATTTTTGTTAAAAATTCTCTTAACTCGAGCAGTCGATCGACATCAGGTGAGGTTGTCCACGATTTCTTTGCTTTTCATTAAGGTCAAAGGATGATCGCGGGTCTTGTAAACGAAAAAAAAATATATCTCGCGTCACAAGACGAATTTACAATGAGCGACGAGCACGATGAAGTAAATGAATGTGATTTTTTTTGCACAGCGGTTAGTAAAATTCGTGTGTAAAGTTCGATTTTCAGTGGGTAAAGTGTACTTTTTTTTCGTACTGTGTTCAACTTGAAATTTAGACTTTTCTCACCTTTACTCACGGCCGTGGAAAAAATAACGTACGCACTGTTCTTCACTCGCATGATCGCGACAAAACTCATCGCCGGCGACTCTTTCGCGACATCGCGAAAAAAAGGTTCAGTTTACGCACTAGTTGCATTTGGGGGACTATTCCTTGATGTTCGTTCGCGGAAGGAGTTCGCGCATTATCCGAGAGATGGCGGCGCGAAAGGAAAAAATATAAAATACTCGTCGAAAGTTCCTCACTCTTGATTCGCGTAGTCCTTCAAAAGTTCACAGCCCCGTAGCGAGCTGTGAACTTGTATCTCCTCAGAGGATAACCTAATTAGTGGTTTAATTCATAAATAATGCAGGAACACAGTTTTGACAGAGGTTAAATTTTCTTTCCGTATTATCAAAAAAGTTAAGGGGGACTACGAAAATTTCTTTGACTTTTGGCCGAGTGTTTTTTGGTAATTGCTTCCGGTACGGATTTCGAATTCTTGTCCAACCCTTTCGCAGTAAGACGAAACTAAAGAAAATTTGTGCGAATTAAAAAAAAGAGAGGTCTTACGGTGAATTAGTGGGAATTTCATTATGATTTTTTGGTAGAGCTTATTATTCTTTTTTTTTGAATCGAAAAAAATTATTTCCAAACTTTCACGATCTTCTTTTACTCGGCGAATATTTGACACTTCCGAGAAGTTTGTAGCAAGTAAATCTGAAAGTGGCGAACTAGCGAGAAAAGTTTAATTGGAGGAAGGTGCCGTTTGATATTTGAAGATTGAGAAATTTTCTTTTTCCCTTGTGACGATGCAATATCAAGATATTATTTTTAGCATTCGTATGCGTAGGTAGAGAAATATTTTTTTTCTCAAAATTCAAAATTCTTTATCTTCGATAAAAAATATTTAATTACTGCTTTATATACCAATGCTAAACATTTTAAGGTTAGGTATTCAAGGTTTTGGAATCTTTCTATAAAAAATTTTTTGATTCCATGATCCCCATGTAACTACCGTTACTTTCGTTTTCACTTAACCGCCTTGGAGATTATGCATAGCGAAGTGCGAAATTTATTTTGCACCGAAAATCGCGCGAATAATTCCCCTTTAGCAGGACTGCAGAGAACTATAATGTTTTATTAACTATTGATAAATGCATATTCGGATAATTCATGCTGGACCGAAAATACACTAAGGGTGGCTGTGCCTCTGGCAAAAAATATGATTACGCAAATCTTTTATTTGGCAAGTCAATTTTATCGAACAGCTTCAAATACAGTTTTAGTCGTTTTAATAAAAATATACTTTTTTTTTCAAAATTTCCAACTGTACCATACGCGTATTAAACTGTCGTGTTTCATGAATGATTCCATTCATACATATACTAGCCTATATAAAAAAAAAAAAAAAAGAATGTAACCCAATAAATTTCTTTATCGACAAATGACTTTCATATACTGTATACTACATAAAAATACCAACAATACACGCAATCGCCTCAAAATATCTAATGATCGATAGGCCTAAGCCATCGTCTGTTACATAACCTAAAAAAAAGACCTCAACGAACCATTCGATACTAAAAAAAAAGGTTCCCTGAGGGTTGGCATTGAAATAAGAGCAGCCCCAAAACTGACCTCGATCCTCAATCAAATAGATATTTCACCAAGTAACGAGGAGTCCAGTTCACATACTCACATACGTGTCCTGATGGAGGGTGAGAAATTGAACGAAGGGCGTGGATGTATTAAGGGTCGTGGTAGATATTCAGAATGGACCGCCGCCGATTGACGAAAGGGACTCATCCTCCGCTGAGAGCAGGAGAGCGATCCAGAAGACAGGTTAGACGTAAGAGACCAAAAATTGAGTTAGAAAAGGATCAAGAGAAAGAGAGAGAGAGAGACATGGGGCTAAAGGCATGAGTAAGCAGGACAAGACATAAGAGCGCAAGGGATGGAATATGTAGGAGGGTAAGAGAAGAGAATACCTGTATACTCGCCCCCAGGCTCCGGTTATATCGACCGTCTCCGTGGCTCCCGACAACCCCCGAAGCCCCCATCTTGGAACGTGCCCGGGAGAGGATGCAACCACTCTAGGACCTCCTAACACACCCTTCTTCCTGCTCCAGGGTAAAATCCCATCTTTTTATTATGGTACCAGATACCATCCACCCTCTTTCTCTTTCTCTGAGCTCCGTCCTCATCTCCAAGATTCACTAACTCCGCGAAACGTATCATCCCCTTTATTCCTGTACGCGGCAACCTGTGGCTTGGGCCGACTCCGCGTCGCTCGCCTTTCTTTATGCCCACCCGGTACGTCGCCAGAATTTTCATGTGCGGTAAGAGGCCACGGGTCTCGAACAGGCTGAGTTTTTCTCGAGGGATGATACGCTCCTGTTGTATGTGTATATATATATATATATATATATGTATGTATGTATATAATATTCGTTCCTCAAAGAATCACCTGGACGTTTAACCGGACTCGTATTTCTCTAAGGGTAGAATGGCTAGCGAACATCCCCTTGGAACGATGACTATTAGGAAATCTGAACTACTAATTGGCAAGGAGGGTATATACGTTATACATATAGAGTTAGCCATGTATCCACCAAGGGTTCGTTTATCTTCATCCACCTTTTCCAACCCTCGTGAACGTAGGTCCTCGCGTCCTTGACGGTTGCTACGTAACGCGCTCGTACCGCATTTTGCTCCTGTCGAGGGTTTGGGGCTAGACGTTCCACCTTTCCTTACCATCCTACAACCTTTTCAACCTTCTCGTCCTTCCACGTCCTCTCCGTCTTTCATTCTTGCGTCGACCTTCTCTCCCCTCTTACTAGACTCTACCCTTTCGCTTATGCGGTTGGACTTTCTTTAAATATTTTTCTGTGTAAATGTGTTTCCCTTTAATTTATCTTCCTTCCGTCCTCTCCTCGGTACGCGGCAGTCGATTTTCTCGAAATAATATTTAACTGCGACAATCTTTACGTGGAGACTCGCCGTGCTAAATCTCGTAGCGAAATTAACATGCGCTGTATGTAACTCTGTAAATGATTTTGCTGTAAAAATTACAGCAGTTTTTGCCTGGAGACTCGTCGTGCTAAATCTCGTAGCGAAATTAACATATGCTGTATATAATTTTTTAAATGATTTTCCTGTAAAACTTACAGCAGTCTTTGCCTGGAGATTCGCGGTGCTAAATCTTCTAGCGAAAGTATAATGCGCTTAATTAATTTAATGCTATACGTAACCCTTTAAAAAATTTTGCTGTAAAAATTAAGCAACCTCTTCCATGGTCACTCACCGTGCTAAATCTCGTGACAAAAATATCATGTGCAACAGATAACCCTGTAAACGATTTCGCTGTCAAAATTATTTATATTCAACTGTATACCTGTAGCGTATCATTAGGGATATCTGTAACAATGATTATCGTCTATACTATAATACCAATACATAGTAATTTCGTGAAATCGTAAGTCAGATAAGGGTATCTCGTAGTATACATATATACACAAGAATTTTCACGTAACGAAAATAGGTTGACAATACACAGTTCAAAAGATCGTCCGACACGCGGTAATTTCTCTTTATCGCGTAGCGAGCACGAGAGGCAGACGAAAAAGGAGTGAAAAGTTTTTCTCTTTATTTTATTTCTTCCTTTTCTTCCAACTCAGCACCCTCTTTCCCGCTCTTTCGTTTCAACGACCGTTACGTCTACATGGCGGAGCTTCGATAAAGCCAAAGTGCAGTTACTTGTTGATTCTTCTATATTGCATCATGGATCCCTTTTTCCAGATTTAGCTATGCCCTGTGCATATTTTATGGAGGGTCGGGCAGCGCCGGGGATGCCGTTTCTTCCTTTATTACCTTTCGTAGCCTTTGCGTCTACGTGTCTTCTTGATATGCTTTCTCCGTGTACCCACACGGGGTGAGTCGGGGAGAAGGGGAAGCGACAGAGAGGGGCGAGGAGTGAATAGAGGATGGTAGAAAGCCCATAAGAAACTCTAATAGGAAATGGAAGAGGAAGGATATTGATTTCCGGTAGAGAAAAAAAAAAAGGAAACAAACGCGAAGTAAAGATACCGTGGAAAGTTCGTGTAAGAAGTTCATGGTAAGGAAAAAAAAAAAAGCAGTGGCCGTCTGGGATTTTCAGTAAATTGTGAATAAAAGAAAAGGAAAAAAAATACATAAAAATTAATCGTCCCTAATCAAGGTTATACGATGCTTAACTGGTCTGACGTAGGAATTAAGGGTTGTAAAGGTGCGGGAAGGTTAATTTTTTTACGCAGCCGAAATTTTACGCCTTTCGAGCGTCGGGGATGAATAAAAAAATTTGATAGTGATAAGAGAGGTGATAAAGGAAAAAAAAAGTACGTGCACGACTCAGGGAACTGGCTAATATCGTTATGGTTCTTCGAAAAGACAGAAGCGGACGATTGTACACGTGGGAATGTGGGAGCGAGAGGGTCAAATGTTAGGGGTTGTTTGCCCGAGTGCACAGTGGTAGAAATGCCAGGGGTGGTTTTGGCTTAGTGAAAGAGGGATGATGAAAGAGGGGAAGGGGGAGCGGTACCGGCAGGAGGGGAGGGTAAGTCACGCCCTAGGAATTCCGCGAAAACGATACACGTGTATTCAGTACTTACGCCATCCAGTCGTTTGAAACGCACTCGCGAGCCCACGCTAACGAATCCCCCCTTTCTTTTTATAGGGCTGGCCGCGGCCTTATCTGATTTCACCTGCGTGTCTCGATACGATTACGCGGAAGAACGAAGCGAGAGATACACACTTGAAAAGCTGTATCCGTGCGAAAACTATCGGCGACGGTTTATATACGTATGTATCTTATTGCGGAAGTGTGGCTCAGAGGAAAAGAAAAAGGAGAAACGTGCGGTGCTGCCATCTCGCGGGAATTCCGAAAACGAAAAAAAAGACTTGGATGAGGGAGAAAAAATTATCGGAAAGAATCTTTTTACAGGTCCTATGATGGGTGATAAAGATTTTTCCTATTGAATTTTTTTTATATTTTTTATTACTCTCGCTCTCGTACCTTTGACAGGGACGTTAGCTCGTTGAAAATGCGACTGTTCTTTTTTCTATTCGTTTATCTCGAATTCAAAAAGAAATAAATCCATGGTCGACGAAAGACGTAATATTTTTTTTTTCAAATCATCTTAAGCTCGTATCATTCTTTTTGTCGGCTTTTATCTTCGCGAAGAAGAAACTACGCCGCGCGACAATTCACATTTTTGTCGAGCCCATTAGTAAATTAAAAAAATGAGAGTTTATGAAACGCGAAGCATTACCAGTAATAATACCGCAAAAAGACGTACCTTACAGAAGTACCTTACGAGAGCACACAATTGACTGCCCTACCCCCCTGGGCTACGGTAGCGACGGAGCCAACTTGATAACGTCCTAGATAGGAGCGGCGAGAGGATGAAAAAAAAAGAGGAATAAAATAAACATTAGAAAAAAGTGCCCTAGGCGTTAGACGATTCTCTGGCGACTTGTTGTTATCTTTCGATATCGACTACGCCATCTTGCGACCCTGGAATTAGTTTTTTTTTCACTTCAACGATCCACTTCTTTTTTTTTTTTTTTTTTTTTTTAGATAAACTTTCCACTATTTTCCATCCTTCCACCCTCATACGATATCGTCCCGACGAATTTTAATTATCTCAAAAGTCGCCTTACGTACGATATAGTCGATATACCATTAGGGGATGGTGACGTAGGGGGTGGAAAAAAAAGATTCAACACGGCGGAATGCGACCGCCGGATAAAAGTGGATGAGGAATAATGGCCTGGAAGTAAGAAGGGTTGACAATAATGGATGGTACTGAAAGCAGCAAAGGGTCAGTGTGGGTCATCCCTTAGACTAGAGAATATCGTTCAGGTGTTCCGTATTAAGAGGATTTTTTTCCTGTCATCAACGACGCTTCTATTTGCTTGTTTTTCATTTTCCTACTTTTTCTAACCAAACTCGTGGCTCTTTGGGAAGTCGAGGGAAGTTGATTGATGCATTTTTTCAATAAAAATTATAATATCGGTCATATTTCAATTTTCAAATCTGTTTTTCTACATACGATCTAAACACGGCGCTTACCGAATATCTGATATGGTCGACCATCTAGGTTACTGAAATACTCATGGTCTTACGTACAGCTATAGTAAGTATGTACAATGGCACAGTTACTGGGAGATTTCCTCACTAGATGAGGCAGCCGTAAGGAAAGGAAGGAAGCAAGTACAATGGTGGATGCTGTGCACTTGGTTGCTAAGCGACGAAGTAGATAGTGCAATGAAGAAAAAAGTTATCTTAAATACGATATAGAAGCGGTTTACGTAAATTTTAATGGTATTAATAATCTGTATATATGTCATTTGTTATAAATATTATATGTATATCGGATTAATCAGGCAGATCCAGGTCTGTTTATTAATTACCGTTATTCTATAGTCCCTTGGTCGAAGTCTTATTTATCATAGCGTTTCTTGTATCAACAGGTGGCGCCACGGTTTCGCATTGGCACCGTTACGACTGCGATACGTTATTTCGCGGATGTGAACGAGGCTTTAATGAATTTAAGAGGATTTTTTTTAGATAACAATCTTTCTCGGACAAATTTTTTTTCTTCACTCGAAGAAGTTCGGTAAAATGATTTATGGAAAAAAAAAAAAAAAAATGTGATTGGGTGAAATCAACGGAATTAAAATTCGAAATACGATTGCGATTTCAAGATTTATTCAAGTTTATTTTATTTCCTTTGCCGACCTGCTCTCGACGGCCCTGCTAACTTTTCTTTTTATTCTACACTGATTCCCAACAACCCTCAAAAAAAAAAGGCTTGGGACACTTTTGGAACTCGTTACTTTAATGTTATTTTTTTGTGAAAAAAATTTAATGACGACTTTGAAGTCTCTTTTTGAAATCTCCCGCTAAGCACGGCGAATAAAAAGTGTCTACCAGTTGCTAATTTCGCAAGGGCAAGTCTCTCGGTCTCCGCATTAATCTTTTGAAATCCCACGATACCTTTTTATCTACGGAGGGTGCGAATTACGTGCCAATGTTAAAGGTGGTTGGGTATAGGTAGAGAATATTTAGTTATATATACAGGGTGTCCCATTTGAAACAGTACGGTTGAATATCTGTTTAAGGAAAAGCGAGATAGCAAAATGTGTC
>JARPRH010000116.1:141372-155751 GCA_031763665.1 Calameuta haemorrhoidalis | reverse complement strand
AGATACTTTAGATAGTTTAGATAGTGCTTCCTCTGCCACGTATAGCTAATCTTACCGATCCGCATTAGACACGCTCGAAATGACGACGTTGACGCCGCCGTCCTCCCGTGGTACAGCTTGTACATTGCGTGCATATATAGCGAACCACTTGAAAGAATGAGAAACGTGAATATTAAAAAAAAAAATTTTCAAAAAATTACAAACAAAATTCATGTGAAAAAAAAACTATAAAACTTACTACTAGAACATATTTTCTGTTTTTCCTTACGCACTTTTTCTTTTACCTAACGATAAGCGTACACGCTTACAAGATTGGGATGTCGAATATTATGAAATCTTTGCGTCACTCTTATCTCTTATCAGCTAGGTGTTCGTAAAGAGAACAGAGGACGACACTTCGTTGTTTTCAGATTTACGCTAACTTCTACTCGTGTTTTTTCACTATGGATTACATACGCGTTAGTATTAATGCACCGCGATGATATCGTATGAATATAAATCATACAGTAGTAGTAGTCAAAATATCAATAGTAGGAAAATTAACGAAACTTTGAGAACACTTTGTAAACTGCTAGTAGGGTGTACGATATAACCTATTACATTATAATGACCTCATGTCGTCATTCCGTGAGTGACGCAAGGATAGCATCGTGTAACGTATGAAGAGACACGTGAAGGAGAATATACTCGAGTAAAAGTTATTATCTATGTATATCAGTATTGATATCAGTACTGGCATTGATGTACACATTACATAGGACTATGTATATATATATAATGCACGGTATGTGTATATACATAACTGTGAAGGATACATAGAAAAACAAAAAGAAGGGACGATACAGGGGGTTGGTACGTAGAATGAAATAAAGTTAATTTTAGGAGTTGGCAAGGGTGGGGGGAGGGGGGGGTTGTTTTAGGAAAAGCTCAAGGTACGTTAATGGGATGTATTAATAGGTCAGGCCTGTCTATGACGTAGACGTGACACCTTTTGCGGATCCGCCTTTTTTTTACAGGAAGGGCGTTGGCGTTTGCGTCAAACCGGATATCGAGCGTCTTAAAAATAAGAATTTCACGATGACAAAATGGCGCCTTCCTTCTACGTAAGGTACACGGGGGTCGGTACCGCGCTGTGTATATTTGCTTGACCGGGAACGCGTTCCTTAGTTTGGATATTATTTTTCATTATTTTAGGGGATGACCTCGGGTTACGAACCTTCGGAACGGATGTGTGTACTTCCCGACGCGTCACGAACTTTTCTTTGTCGGGTATAGGACGAACGGCTGTCTTACGTAATCCTACTGGAACATCCGGTTCGCTGAGGTCGCCTCTGTCTTCCGTTCCGGTAAACAAATTAAAAGTTAGGTTCGCCATCCTCGCTATTACGGATGCAGTTTTATTCGAAATTTTCAGGTCGTTCAACCTAACCTGGTCTGGAATAACAACCCCCCCCCGTGTCGATGCTGACCCCCCCCCCCCCCTTCGTCACGTGTTTACTCTACGCAAACATAAATCTGATCCGAACCTAACCTAACCTATGTCCATTCGTAAATTTTCAATGTGGAATCCGATTTTTTTTTTTCTTTTCATTTGCCTCGTTAGGATTTTGCTTTTTCTTTTCTGGCACGATATTGTCCGGGGAATTCAAATTTACCGCGCTTATTGTCGACTCGTGCTTAATTACGAATCTCTGACTCCAATTGGCTCTTGAATCTCTTTTGATTATTCAGTGTTGCACCGGGTACACGTACCTTGTGAAAATAAATGAAAAAAAAAAAACCCTGGAGACACTCAATATCGTCACTTTACTCCTCTATATGGTATTTAGGTATATACGTATATACACCTTTGTATATATGTATATACTGTAATGGTAAAAGGCTTGCCAACCTCTCCACGGTGTATAACCGCAACCAGAAAAGCTCGTTTTATCCTCTATGGAACAGCGTATGCATACTGCAAGCTCAATCACACCTACGCTTTAACTTCCTGTCGAGAGCAGACGACGACCCTGTCCTTTCAGTAAGGAAAGGCGCGAGATTTAAATCGTGTAAAAGTAGATATTTGTATATGGATATTTAGCCAATTTGTCAAGATTTTTTAATTGTCGTGAAAATATTTTTTTTTCAGTTACTACATTTTTTTTTAATCACTTACATATAAAAATTTATTGTCACAGGAAAGTACGTCTTTGTTGTTCATTGTTGTTATTTATTACGATTTTGATATGGTGGAATATGGTTTCTTTACTACTATGAAAATTTTTATATTCCATGACGTTAACGGCCGATCGGTGGTCGCCGTAAAAGTGTTACGATTAAATGACTGAATAAATCTGAGAAGCGTGAAAAAGTATATTATGTACTGGGTAGCATTAAATTTCATAAGGTTGGGCTCCTCTATCGTCGTAGTTCATATGTACAGGTTTGAAAATGTTTGTAGGGTAAAATTGTTATTAGTCAATTTTACGTGTATCATTCGATTCCGAGGTATTACGAGTTAATGACGTAACTTGAGTTTTGGAAGCAATTTACGAAATCGTGCACGCGTTCGAAAGTTTGAAAATGGCGGGATTTTTGAATCCTGATTCTTGCAGATTGCCACTCGGCACGTGAATCGCATATATTTGCCGCAAGTAATATGTACAGGGTGGTCGAAAAAGAAGGTTGACTACTGACAATATTAATTTTCAAAATACAATAACCAATTAATTAATTGAGGTTATGTCTTCGCGCTGACCTCGTTTTTCCATGTCAATAGAGCGTCACTGACGTTTCCACGGACTACACAGCGGGGAGCAGAACGTTGGCTGGAAGTAACGCGATTTTCTCTCGCAAACTCCTGGAATAATCCGTCTCCATTATTCTCGTGGGATAATATTACGCTGCCAGATTTTAACCCCGGCTATCGGAATATCCTTTTTTTTATCACCCTCTAAGGACACTCGGGACTGTCGGTATCCTCGAGACACCGGTTCCGGAAAGGCGAAAAGAAGTTACGGCGCGAAGACTATAACAGTGAACGTCGTGAATAGTCTGTATCGGGTTACCCTGGGTATCATGTATTTTTTTATATTTTTTTTTGATTCCCCTGTTTACCTTATTCTTCCTGTTACAATTTCACGTTTTTCCACTATATTCGTATTATATAGCGACCTCCTTCCCTCTGTCTGCGTCCATACGTCAAAAGTGACGTTTCGCTCGAAACGTCAGTACGGCTTAACCTCTCGGTCGGTATAGCAGCACGAGAGTACCCGAAACTCGAGTGACATTCGATATGCTTTTTATCCATACTACAAGTGTCACCGAATTCGAAACGTGCTCTGGCTCCGAATAGGCAAAAAAATGGGTATTTCGGGTGTCCCTTGTAAATTAGATTTCCTCGAACACACGTGTTACGTGCTTCTACATACGCGAAGAATACGCGAAATAGAACGAAGAAAGAGACGTAGACCTTAGTTTTTTTCTTTTTTTTCCCCTATACCCGCCGCGAGTGCGAGAGAGACGGATTTATGGGGACGTCGAAAATTATCATTTTTATCATTTTGGTACAGAGTCAGGGTCCTCTTTTTACGATGACTGAATGAAAGCGACGATATTGTTACAAGGGCTTATATCGTTATAGGAGTTAAAATTCTTTTTCTTCAAATTTTACTCTCCACTAGCTTTCTCTTAAGCGTTGTTATCAATCTTCATTATTTCGCTTTTGAAATATTCATTACTCAAGGATCTTGTAGTAGTCAGCGCGACGAGCGACCAAGTCAGTCATGCGCATCGTGCCCACCGATCCCTGATTATCTACTTTACCCTCACGAGGTACTTGCGTAGCTACATGGGTATACGTATGCGAATAGGCAGTTTGCTCGCTCGCTTGCGCACGCGGCAAGGACGAACCTGGGGTAGGCGCTCATGCACGCGCCCACGCTAATGGCTTTTATTAGATTTAACGTAGGTAATTAAGCGGTGAAATATGATAGCGATTCTTGAGAACAAGGCGGCTAACATTTCCCGGTTGGTATAGTAGTTCCTGGTGATGGTACCGGTAGATGGGGTGGCGGTAGAGCGACTTGAGACTGAACCTAACCTCCCACATCTTCTCTTCTTATTTTCCGTTAAACTCTTGGACTTTCTCGTTACGTTCCTGACTAGCTTCTTCCATGACGGCGAACAGGTGGCTTTTGAATATCCCTTCTTTACTATCCGAGAACTTTAATCAGCTGACACCTACGCGTCCTGATAAAACTGTCTCATCCTCCTGCGTATCACGTGGAACAAGTCAACCGAACGTAGATCTAACTTTGATCAAGTTTTGCGCGAAGATCTAGAAAGAAAAAGGGAAAACTTGTCGGTCTCTTGGAAGAACGTGACATTTGCTTGATCTTTGGTCTTGTTGGATGAAGAAGAAAATTAGAGGGGAAAAAAAAGTACCAATCGCTGGAGAAAGTTGGGTATGAAAAGAAATACAAGAAAGCATCTTGAGTATGGGATACGTGTGTGAAAGGAATATATGAGATGTGTGTCAAAATGTAGGAGCAGGGATTGACTGTTTTGTTTGATGAAAATTTTTTGGTTTTTTGAAAATTTATTTTTTACTAACCGTTGGACTCTGTTTGTTTCAGACGAAGGCGCACTTGGACGTATTGGCCGATGCATTATTGCGATGGGCGCGGGGTCGCTAATCCTTTGGTTAACCATAACCGTTCCACCAGGTTTAATCTTTCGTAAATCTGATAAATTAGGTCCCACGGAGAATTCTCTCTGTACTTTCCCTGAGGCTGCCGTTCCTCCGACTCCCTGTTTTCTTCCACCATCGCTCCCCCTTCTTCGCTACGATAGTATATCGTCACACCAACCAACCGACAAAACCGCTTTTCTCTACTGCGGCCATCAATCGGTACTACGCACGCTGCCGGTATTGCTCGAATTGCCAGTGCGTCGCCTCCGGTTTCCGTGAGCGGCGCTACTGTCGTATTAGACATCGACGCGACGTATCTACGAATAACCGTCACAAGCCGTCTTAATGCTTACTCGTTTCTTCGACGAGAATGGACCCAGCTTCCGAAGAATACTCTTGGATACACTTGCGAAATTCAAGATGGCGGCTGCAAGTACTCTTAACGCATTAATGGATCCCGACGATTCGGCACTCGTGTGAACGATGACGTTTATTCGTGAGTCAGGATAACATTTTTGTTGTTTATTTATTTATTTATTGTTGGCATTACTTTTTACACCTTTCACGATTTTTTTCTCAATCAAATGTAAAAATCGAAAACGAACTTTTTAAGTGATCGATACATTTTTTTTTCGTATTTATAAGTGAGCGGTCGATCATGTAAGACGGTGAGGTTTTACGTGGACTGTACCTTATGTTATTTGTGACGTAATCTTCCACATTGGGATTTTTTTAACTCATAGAATGATCCCATTTTAGTCGTTTTGAAAAACTTTGAACACTGAGAATGTTAGGATATATTATTAAAATACGCATCGAGACCTCATCGTCCCAAAGAATCATGTTCGATTGAATAGATTATTTTGAGGTCAGGTGAATGTTTTAATCTTCTTGGAATACTCACTGTCATTCCTCCTTTTTGGATATATTTATTCGTGCCGTAATGTCGACGAGGTTGGGCGAATTCGCTTGATCATCGATTCTACGATGAGATTGAACTTTACCCTCGTGTCCCTCCCCAGTTTCCTGGTCACCCTTATTTTCCTAACACGCTACGACCCTCCCTCCCGGTAAAAGAGGCACTATATTTTTATGTCGATAAATAACGACGTTTAAAAACGAAAAAAAAAAAAAGGAAAAATTGTAATCGTCTCAGAATTACAAAAGCAAGCACAGAGAGTGCTGAATCAGCGAAAAGGAAGGAATGGCAAAAGTATGTTAAAAGACAAATTCACGGAAGCGCCCGATCGGTACTGAATTTTGAAAAAAAAAACGATGTAACTGCACTCTCATTTATTTATCGAACGTTCGTAACTCGATTCTTATACATAACTAATCTAACATAACCTATCTTAATCTTAACTTGAACCTGTGAATTGTGATTTAGTGTGAAAAGATTTATTTGTTGATGTTGTTATTACTGATAATGATAATCATTGTTGATCGAATCGATTTGAGAGAAAGAAAATGTAATGCGGTACGATGTAAGGATCGATAGAAGGAATTTCTCTTGGGCAAAAAAAAAAGAGAAAGGAAAACGAGAGCATAGAAGAATTATTTTCTATGATTCAACTGTGAAACTGCATCGTTATGCACATTGGGCAAAAATCGACGCTGCAGGTTTAAATATTGGCGTGACGCCATTTTTATTTTCGTAGAAAAATATCGCCTAGCTGGCACTTCGTATCAATTTCTTTATTTCTTCTCTCACTGGAGACCAACGAACCCGGTCACGATCGATCATGCAAACGAAAAGGTGAACGGTAGTAGAAAAACAGATCCGCCTCCATTTATATCTACTTTTATTTGTTCTCTCTTCTTCTTTCTTTTTTTTTGCCATCGCCCAAGAGACATCTTTCGACGATTTTGCGAATTGGCTAGCGACACGGACGACCCTCTCGTGGCAGAAATATGAAACACAGACTCTCCCGCCCTCTCTCCACTCGCAGTGTTTCCACGATCGGAGAGACAGATGGCGACACAGTAGACTCGTCATGCAGGGCGCGAGAATTGAATCGAATTTTTCTGTAGATTTAATTGTCAGCGCTCGCACATAGTAAAGACTGTGCGATACGATATGAGAAAGATAAAAAAAAATAAAATAAAAAGAGAAGATAGCTAATACCTTACGATACTCGAAAAAGAGACGCGGGCAAATGGATTTTAATAATTGAGACAAAACAAAAATAGAAGAAAAAAAAAGTAAACCCCTTCTTACCCATCTGTCCCACGTCTCGATTAATTCAAATTGATATCTTAAAAATAATTATCTGCACGTTGCATACCGAACTAAGAGTCGCTAAATCGATTATGTAGATGTATCTTATACTGTATCTTCTCTTGAAATTAGTCCTTTTTTTTACTTTCTCATTGGTACCTACGGTCGGCTAGATGAATTTCCAGAAATTGCGAGTACGCGCACACCATCCTCCTCAAACCTGTTCCTGACCCGCCCTGTGACCTCCTCCCTCTTCCCCCCCTCCTCCCCCACGGTAACGTCACGAGATGTTACCGTCTTGTGCTCAAAATAGTTATTTAAGTTTTCAATCCAAATAGGAATGACGAACGTGACTGTGACGACGGAACGGACCGTTTTTACAGATTCGAATTACCATAACGTAACTTACCGTTAAAGACATGAAAATTAAGGTTATGAACTTTGAGAATTAATGAGTTACCGACACGTTCCGTATGAGCGTAATGATTCATACTAGAAAAGATAATGATAATAGTAACAAGCATGCACGATACAGAATACAAGGGAATAATATTGAACACAATATAATATGACGGAAATGTATGACGACATTGTATTTGGGCCCCATGACGAATCGACGAAAATTGACAATGATAATTATTACGTCAACAGTTGTATATTTATCTCTGTACATATGTACGATAACGATGACGGCATCTGGTGTGGATATGGTTGTAATTTGTCAGGATGACGTCAGAGCCGCATGACGGCGCCTATAATTTTATGTAAGTTCGAATCGACCGCGTGACGGAAAATATTCTTAGTCGTCATCACGTCCGGCCGCGTTCGTCGAATTTTTCGAAATCACTTCGTGCTCTGCGTTTTGGTAATTTTTTTTTGGTTATTTTTTTTATGGCCCCCTTCCCTCTTCTCGTCATTACTCGTTTCCGTTATCCTTTCAAATCTGTCACGTCATTACTCCTTCCCTTCCTTCCTTCCTTCTACTTCCTGCGTTCAAAATCTTCCTCATGCGTCCCATTACCGAATCTCCAGAAAATTGTCTTTCGCTTCCAATCTTTTTTTTTTACGTCCCCTTGCAACTACCATGTATCTTTTACGTGTCTCCCTTTTCTTTTTTTTCTTTTTTTATATATCCTTTTGACTTATCTCGCGCCGGTGAATCCACGTGACCCAGATACCGACGGCACCCCCCGATAAATCAATTCCTACTGTGAGACAGCATACTTTGCGTCACGTTTGTGCCTTTTTCTTTTTTTAAAAATAATTTCACTTTTCTTTTTCATCTTTTTCAATCTGCATACCTATGCTGACATCTATCGACTGGTGAACGATATACCGTGTGTTATCGATTGCGTGCGCTTATTATCGACAGTCGTGAGTGCAGTGAGTATGCGAGTTTTTTGAATTGTATAGAAAAATTAAAGAAAAATGTTAAAGACTGACTAGTAGTTAAGTTTTAGTGAGATTAAGTTAAACAATGTTTTCCCTATTATCCGTCTTGCGATTGTTATTATTAAATCGTACTTTATAATCGGGTTTGTATGCTAGTCGTATTTATATTTTTATTAGTATTATTATATTGTTGTTGTTGAGGGGTAAAAAGCGAGATTATGGTAGAGTAAAGAGATTGTTGAGATTTTTTTTCTTTTTCTTCCGTAGAGGAAAATCTGTATTTACATTCCATTTTTAAAGCGTTTGAATTTTTCTCACGTTGTTCTCGTTCAGTTGCGTCTACGGATCGCGCGTACAGATGGCACTGGGGTCGTTAAAATAATGCAACTGCTTTCACGGCTACTGTTGGACAATATGCGATATGGCGACTAAAAAAAAATGATAAAATGAAGAAATCACTCGGAAATCCACTGATTATCGAGGAGGGAAAAAATAATCGCTTGCTTAGCATTGCTGTTGACATTATTCTAAATATATATATATTGTATCGTATTATATATTACCATACGCATATATACAAATATCTAATATATAAATGTGGTTATTTATATGTGTACGTGAGTGTGCTTAATAGAATATATATTTGTGCGCTTAATATATGCCAGTCGCCATTTTGCTGTCTTGATAGGTCCAGGTGGATATACTGATTTGAAGTTCAATTTTTTGTTTTGGCTGGATCTGTGTTATTTAATTCATTAAATATCTTGCGATCACGTGAAGCAAGATTTGACAAAATTTTGAATTTGGTTTTTCGAAGTTGATCACAGTTTTTGAATTAGTCTTCTTCAGATATCGTGCACTGGATCTGTTAAAAGTGCCGAGGAAGCAGAGCAAAAGAGACGGGATTGAAAAATGCGGTGTAATATTAATAGAAAAAAAAAGAGAAATACCGTTTTGTGAGAAAGTGTATTTTCGAAAAAAAAAAAAAGATCAAAATGCAATCTGATTTCGAGATTATTCACAAAACTGTTTTAGTATCACGATCAACGTTTTGCAACAAAGTTAAATAGTCGGAAGTTTTATTGTTAACGAGAATCGAAATTAGTGGCGTTTTGAACTTTTTTTTTTTTTGAGAAAAAATTTGAAAAAACGGCTGGATCGTCAGTTTTAGTGCGAGATGGTCGACGGATCGTGAGAAATGATCCAGGAGGCTGGGTCGTTGAATATGGCATGCTCCCGAGGCTCGATCAAAATTTCGAAAAAAAAAAACATGCTTTCCAATAATCGGAAGTAAAAATGAAAAAATTTCGCGGAAACTACCTGTAAAGCAGCTCGGGCGATGAATGGGTTATGGATTCCCATTCATCCTGAGCCACCCGGGTCTGTCTACAACAGGGTCCACGATCGATAAATGATTATTGAAAAATAATATTAGGCCGTTTTTTGCGTATCAATTATTCACGCGGATTACTCAAAATGGATTTTATGGAGTAATCATATTTTTGGATCCTACAATGAACTCGATGCATCTTTACCATTTCACGGCACCATGGAACATTTTGAACGATTCGTCGATGCCATCTCGATGAGGATGGACAAAAGGCAAACTTGGACGAGATAAAGATTACTTTATTTTATATATTAAAAAAATCAAATATAAGGATACTCAGCTGCCCTCTATAGAGATAAATTATTTATTAGATTACATTTAATATACATTATTTATAAATAGTGAAAAATTGTTAATCATTTGTCGTGATTTATTTAACAAATTTGTATACTTTAATTAGCGCCATTTCAACATTGTCCACTCGCTGCACTCTCGAAATTTCGCGTTACTGTTTGTAAGAGAAAATCCAAAAAAAAAGTCAAAAAAATATTTTCTCAAACAAAATAAGACGTACATCCTCTTCCGACACGCACGCTTGGCGCAAAGTATGCAGCACCCTTCGAAACTCGTTGACGTAAGACATGAAAAATTGATTTGAAAAAAATTTGTTAAAAGAAATCAATTATACCTGAATAACGAAAACCAAAAAACGCGCGAGGGCGGTCTAACGAAACATTTTTTTTTAATTTTAAAGGAAAATTCTCAAAATGGGTGAGAGATGTGTATGCACGAAGTGGAAGGCTATGAGTTTGGCAAAATTGAAGGAAAAACAAAGTAGTGAAAATTTTCGAAAAAGTGCTTCTACAGCGAGAACTGGTATATTGCGTTGGGGAACAAGGCGAAAGAACAAGTGGCGCTCGATGGGTTCTGCGAGCGAAGATTGAAATAAAATTGTTAAAAATTTTTATCGCCAGTCAAAAAGTCCGAGGTTTGGGTAATGGTCGACGACGATGAATTAAAAGTTAAATGCGATTGCGATATTTTCGATTTGAAAAACTCGACTGTTCGATACTACGTTTAGTTCGAGTCGATCAAGGGCTCTGTAACTACAGTAGAGTGTAGGTTTGTATACCTATATAGATCAGGTTCGATCGTGACAGTACGTACCTAGAATCAGGCTTGATTGGGCTTTTCGTTTAAGTACGTCGCTTATAGAAGAAGCTAGGGAGCAGAATTCTTTTCGATGTATCTCTAAGCATTTTATGGATCAATGATCAAGGATTCATTAAAAGGATCGATCGTATACGAGAGCGTGAATTTAATTCAATCGAATTAAAAAAAAAAGGTATGGCGAGTTCTGAATTTATTTATTTGCAAAATATGTCCCACCCGATGGCAATTTTGAAAATCAACTTTCTTTCAAAAAAAAAATAACGATAATCAACATTGTTCCGCCCACTCGTTGTCATTGAAGTCAAAAATTTTTTTTGAGATACTCAAAAATTTTTTTGACACTTATTTTCAATTTAACATACTCCATGAATTTTCAATTTGAAAAAAAGTACACGCCGAGAGGAAGTAAGATGTCAAAAAAAATCCTTCTTCTTAATCATAGATCCAATATTGATCCTTCTTCACGATCCATGATCGCTTTCGAGCACTCGTAATAGATCCAATCAAAAGTGAGCAGCGCCATTCCGAAGCTAATAAGTTTCAACTAAAAGGAGGAAAAGAACACAAAAAGGAGGATAAAACGTAAAAAAAAAAATCAAAGAAAAATATTTTTCTCGAGATATTTTTAATCCCTGGTCCCCCCACCCCACCCCCTCTATCCTCGCTGCCCCTCCTTGCCCAATGGATATAAACGTGAATACATTAATTTATATATTTATCGTTCGTTAACGAAATTTGAGGATCTATTCAAATGATTATGGAAAAAACAGATTTAGGTAATACGAAAAAAAAAAAAAAACTAAATAACATTCCAGTAGAAATTCAACATTAATGAATCCATCAGTTTTTAACAATGAAAAGTTACCCCAGCCTCACCCCTCCCAACTCCCCCGTATTTCAACCCTTCCGTCCTTTTTCCAAACTTTCTCATTTTCCCCTACTCTTACAGTCTCTCCCCGCTATTCTATTTCTAGCTAATCGCATTATCGCGCATTGACTGTATTACCGATTGTTACCAAGTTTAGCTTGTTATAGCCTAGCCGGGCGGCAGCCATTACGTGACAAACGGTCGTATCGAGCGCGTCTAATAAATTTGATCGATAAAAAAATAATAATTGGATGTTCCAAAAATAAAATTACAATGGGAGCCATAAGAAAATGTAATTCCTGTTTAATAAATTTTTTTCCTCACTTTTTTTTTTTTTAATTAATTTTTTTCTCTTTATTCAACCTGATAACTAATCAGGGAACTGACTAAGTAAATATATGACAAAATAATGTTGGCTGTATTATTTAATTATGAAATTTTTTTTCTTTTTCTTTTTTTCTAAATTACATTCCAATTATGAAATCACCCTCGGGACGTACAGTTTGAGACGGAATGGCCGCGCTTTTCTGACTGATATACAGACTGATACAGAGTGTACACGTTAACCGTGAATACACGCCCTAATTATACGTACGATTTACAGCCCCCTAAGCCCTGAAAGAAATGGAAAGAGAAATACAAAAAAAGGAATGATCTGACGGTTATAATAAACTGAGACGAATATTATTATCTCGAAAAAACGACTTAAAAATGAAAAAAGAAAGAAATCAATTTCTCGAGATGCTAACCTAATTGCACGTACTCTGCTGGGAATAATCGTAATCAGTGAAATGCTGTTGAGAGAGAGAGAGAGAGAAAGAGATTTCGAACGAAAGTGAACGAAACGAAAAAAAAAAAGAAAAGAAAAAACCTAGGAAGAAATCTACTGTTTCATTTACACAACTATAAGTTCCTACTAATTAATAGTAACAAGTATTGTATCATTAAAGAGCCTCGTGGGTTTTACGCTTGTTAGATGAGCGCGCAACATAGACTTGATAGCCCATATGATATATATATATATATATTTTGTTCGGAATACGTCTCCCACAATTTTTGGTTAGATTAAATATTTCGTTATCAACCACGAACATTTTAGACAGAACAATGAAGCACGCGTATGTCGATCGGTATTAAGAAAAAAAAAAAAAAAAAAAAATCCAACGTATCCGATCACACGGGAAAACTACTCCTTATTATAATTTCGTTCGATTAGTCAAGAAATGCGAAAATAATAATAATAAAAGTTTAGCTAAAAATAATCCGTCGAATCGACTTTTGGTATGACGGGCAAGTGGGAGGGGATGCAATTTTTTTTCAAAGACAAAAATCAAGACAAACCCGATAGTACGTTGCTGTCTTTCTTAGTAATAGGGAACATGGGGGTTGGATGGTAAATACGATAACAATGGATGAAGAGACGCAAATGGGCGCAAGATCGAATAACAAGGAGCGGGAGGAACAAGATTCATCTTCATCGGTGTATTTTTTTTCCTTTGGTCGTTCGGAATTCTTAGGAAGAGACGTTTAAGGAGTAAGGGAGGGGGGGGGGAGGACGAAAAAAAAGCAATTGCAAAAAAAAAGCGAAAAAAAATATTCACGTCAAGTAAAAAAAAAGGTACTCTTCGCGTTTGTAAATCGCGCCAACCCCACGTCCTTTTCGAAAGTAAATAATAATAATACTAATAATAATAATACTAATAATAATAATAATAACGAGAGAAAATAATCCTAATAACGATAGCGATAACGTGGATGACGAAGAAAGAGAACGAAGGAAGAGGGGGATATGGAAAGTGACAAGACACAGGAATGCGATCGGATATGTTATTTAAATATTAAATGATAAATCGATATTAAGTGGTGTTTACACGTCCGTAATAAAAAGAAAAAAAAGAGAGAGAGAGAAAGAAAGAAAGAAAGAAAGAACAATAGTCAGAGCCACGATACGAGGAACTAGCTTAACGAGTAAACCGGATGCTGCGATATGCCAAGAATGATAAATAATAAAGTAGTCCGGGAAAAGAGAGGGACAAAGAAAAAGCAAAAGAAAATTGAGGGCAATTGAACGAGACAATCCCGCTGGTTTTCAATATAAAACACAGATACACGCGCGCGTGCAGCACACATGAGCGAAGATAAAGGGAAGATGAAAAATAGGATTTAAGGCTAAAGCAGGAAAGACACGTGCAGATGAAGAGAATGTGAAAAAAATAGGGCGAGGAAGGAGGACAGAAAATAAAGAAAAATATAATAATAAAAGGATAAAGATGAAAAATTTTCACGAAAGTCAATAAACGATCGGTCTTGTATTTTTCAGAAATCATTTAGTCCCGAAGGGGATTTTAAGGTTAATTTAAAAAAATCTTTAATGACTGTAACGACGTTAAAATTATTAAGAAAAAAAGTGGTTTTCCCTTCTCCTATTTAAGACTGCTCGTCGAACCGGACGGTTCGTTTGCGATTTCGGTTTTAAAATCGGCCGATCGCGTTTCAATTACAGCCAAGTCCACAGACATCACTATGACGAAAGAAAAAGCGTACGGGACCGGAAGTCTTAACGAAGATGCTGATGGTAGAAAAATAATGTAAAATCTTACACGTACAAAAGGCAAAACAGATTTTGACGGGACGACAAGACACGAATAAACAATTGAAAATACAATCAAGTAAATTTATTATCTGTGGGTTTACATGTCAATCTAAACTTCCTACTCTAGTAG